>JAUIMM010001983.1:622500-815000 GCA_031769625.1 Taudactylus pleione | reverse complement strand
TCCAACCTGTAAAAACTGCCCAAATCATGTGATCAATCATCCTGTGTATGGCCAGCATTAGCTAAGCGACAGCAGTTTGCGGCACTAACATGTGGCAGTTCAGCTTCGAACATGGCACAGAGTGGCATTGCAGTGGTAGACAGGATGGCAGTTTAATAAACTATACGACCGCTAGGAATTTTATAAAAACAAAGAATGTTTTCCTTTACTAGGTCAGAGGCCCGAAGGAGTTGGAATGTTTTTGGACTGAGACCGGGAAAGGACGGAATGATTGATTAGTTTTTAATTTACTTAATATAATATTTTGATTCTTAAAAAAAATTATGAGGGAAGATCAATCTAGTATCAAGTTCTTCAGTTCTTAAAATACATCTTTGATCTGGAGGAGGTTTTCTAATTTATTATACATCATGATCTAATAAAAAAATGTGGAGGTGCTGCTAGAACATACTGCAAACAGACGTTTACTAGTTTGTACTAAGGGAGGTTGTTAGGGATAATGGGACCAACAGAGGAAAGCAGCCTGTAGTTCTCCAGCTGAATTAGAACTCCCAGCATCTGTGAGTTTGCTGAGCCTACTGGAAGTTTTGTTAACCACAGGTGGCGTGCTTCAGGTTACCTCAGCCTGCTTTATGCACTGTATGTACCATGTAAATATATTTGTATGTGACCAATATACACAACAAATTTTTGCATTTAACATATTTTCACTTTATTGCACGCATCCTGGCAGGAAGATGCTCTGTGCTGCTGCTCATATTTGCCCACGCCATCAATTTGATGGTTCAGAATTTTCTTTAAAAAAATGAAAGGGGCATGCAGGAGATGCTGTCTGTGGCCATTACAATTTCTGGACATTCATAAATCATAAAATTAAAAATGTCAGGCAGCAATGCCCCAAACAGCATATAATGCAAAGAAAAGAGGTACAAGATGGAATTGTCCTTGGGCCCTCCAACCCACCCTTATGTTGTATATATGAAACAGGACATTCACAGTTTAACAAACCAATCACTTCAGCGACAGGGACTGCCATTTGTGGCTAAAATGATTTGTTTGTTTGGACCCCCCTCAAAGCAAACTGCCAATGTGCAGTGGACATTGGTGGCAATGATCCCATACACAAGCTGGCTTTACAACATAGGTAAGATCAGATGTCGTCATCATCATCCCAATCAGTGAGTATATCCTCTTCTTCACACAATATTAATGCGTCCCCACTGGAATCCACCATTACAGGCGCTTCTGTATTTTTTTTACTTAATTGCTAGTAAAGGTCTTCCTCGTGGAATTTGTAATTAATTTTGATGAACATCATCTTTTCCACATTTTGGGGAAGTAACCTCCTACACCGATCACTGATAAGGTTCCCAGCTGCGCTGAAAATGCTTTGAGTACACACTGGAGGGTGGACAACTTAAGTAAATCAAAGCCAGTTTGTGTAAGGGACTCCAAATTGCCTCTTTTTCCTGCCAGTAGTGAAACGGACTGTGTGACATACCTATTTGGATGCTATCCCTAAAATAATCATTCACCATTCCCTGAATGGTGACCATATCAGACAGTGTCATTGTAGACATGTCATGCATTGCAAGCAGTTCTGTCAGACCCAACCAGATGTCATTAGGTTTTGCTGATTGATCTGCTTCACCACCAGCAGTGGGTTTCTTAGGAAAATGTAGTTTTTTCCTGGCAGTCGCAGAAACTGAAGGAGGACATGCTGCTGTGTCATGTGCCACTTGAGCTGACCATTTTTTCACCACAAGCTATTTGCATCTTTTCAGATTTATGTCCTTTCGGAAAGAAAGACACAAGGTATGACTTAAACCTAGGATCAAGTATGGTCGCCAAAATATAGTGATCTGATTTCAAGAGATTGACGACCCTTGGATCCGGGCGAAGCAAATGAAGGGCTTGATCTACAAGTCCGACATTCTTAGCGGAATCATTCCTTTTCAGCTCCTCCTTCAGTTTCTCCAGCTGCTTTTGCAAAAGTCTGATTAGGGGAATGACCTGACTCAAGCTGGCAGTGTCTGAACTAACTTCACATGTGGCAAGTTCAAAGGGTTTGAGAACCCTGCACAACACGGAAATTATTCTCCACCGCGCTTGACTAAGGTGCATTCCTGCTCCTTTCCCTATGTCATAGGCCGTAGTGTAGCCTTGGATGGCCTTTTGCTGCTTCTCCATCCTCTGAAGCATATAGAGGGTAGAATTCCACCTAGTAACTACCTCTTGCTTCAGCTGATGGCAGGGCAAATTCAACAGTACTTGCTGGTGTGGCATTTCGGTGGACATTAATAAGGTTTTTTTTAATGTCTTTGTACAGATTGGGAATTGCTATTCTAGAGAAGTGGAATCTAGAAGGGATATGGTAGTGGGGACACAGGACCTCAGTTAACTGTCTAAAACCCACTGCATTAATGGCTGATACTGGACACACATCTATTACCAGCATTGCTGTTATGGCGTCAGTAATCCGCTGTGCAACTGGGTGTCTGCTGTCATACATGTTCCCCATTGCAAAGGATTGTTTGACAGTCAATTGTTTGGTTAAACTAAAAGTAGTCTTCCTGGTCCCCTTCTGGGATGAAGATCCACTCGCAGCAGCAACAGGCGTAGCACTCAAGGATCCTCCTGAGGAACCACGGATAGAAGAGTCAGTCATTCTTATGAAATTGGATGCAGGACTACTTCCGATCACAATTGAGGATGTTGATGATGATGCAGGTGTTGGTGGTGGAGATTGCAGATCCAGAGATCTAGGTGACACTGGAATGATTGTTACGTATTTTTTAGCCAAAGTTTCTGAATTTGAAAAACCCTTTTCAATTTGATGAATACACTGCAAGTGACGTAACAGAGAGGAGGTTCCTAGATGGTTAAGGTCCTTACTTCTACTCACTGTTACTTGGCAATGGTTACAGATGGCTTGACAACTGTTGTCCGGATTTGGGTGGAAATAATTCCACACATGAGAAGTGGATTTTTTGGTCCTTTACCCAGGCATGACAACAATGGGCTTTTTCCCACCATGGGCAACAACTATTGCCTGATTTACAGTTTTTACACAAACACCCTCACCATCAACATCCTCATCATCCTTGTTAGCGCCAACTACAGAAATATCCTCCTCATCCTCCTGGTGCAATTCCACAGAAGCATCCTCTATTTCTACGTCAGCATGTTGACTTGTGCTGCTCAACCCCACATTTGCAGAGGGCACACAAATGGTGGAAGGAGGATCCTCTTCAAGTACAGTATTAGAAAGGTCAGGCTCACACATGGCAACCGCGGATACACTTGGACTCTGCTCGGGGATCTGTGACTTTTCTGAGCACACAATTGGTTCATGTGCCTTTAGCGATTTTAATTGTTTTTTGCACTTCTACAGGGAGAAGGGCTTACATCATCATAAGATGCAGAACCACCAGTCATAAATAAAGGCCAGGGCCTTATCCTTTCCTTGGCACTTTGTGTAGTAAATGACATATTGCTAATTTTTTCTATCTCTGCAGCTAACTTAGCTTTTAATTTTTTTCTTTAACACTGTAAAACATTGCTTGCTTGATTTTAGATGCCTTGACTTAAGCCCTGTATGCCCTTAGATGATGTAGATGGTCTAGTATCGTCATAACTGGTGGCACTGGAAGCAGCTCCACCACTAGTATGTGGTTCCTGCAGTCTCAACTGATCGTTCTCTATAACAAACACAAATTTAGTGGGGTACAGCAGACACGTCAATTTACACCAATTTTAAATATTACACTGCAGTATCAATGACCTACAGTGTGACAATATTTTTTACGAAAACACTGCATTTCCACTAACCGTGTCAATATATTTTACAAATACACTGTGTGTTCCACTTAACAGTGTGACAATATTTTTTACGAATGCACCCCTGCAGCCCCTGCCCCTGGATGGACACAGTCAGAAACACCTGGATGGACACTGCAGCCCCTGCCCTAGATGGACACAACAGGCCCTGGATGGACACAGCAGCCCCTGGATGTAAACAGCAGCCACTGACCCTGGATGGACACAGCAACAACAACACCTGGATGGACACAGCAGCCACTGCCCCTGGATGGACACAGCAACAACAACACCTGGATGGACACAGCAGCCACTGCCCCTGGATGGACACTGCAACAACAACACCTGGATGGACACAGCAGCCACTGCCCCATGATAGACACAGAAGCCCCTGCCCTTGACGAACACAGCAGCACCTCTTGGATGAAGCACAGCCCTGACAGCCTGGTACTCGGCAAGCAAATGGCGCCTATCACCGTGGGGGAGGGACTTTTATACAATCCAAAACCCGCAAGAATGATGGCGTTTTGCCTCGCTTTGAGATCCAAGTCAGACGGGAAAACCCGAGCCGGACTGTGATCTCACCTCGGATCTGCAAGTTCGGATGTTTAATCAGAAGCCAATTAACCTTCCAGTATGTTTTTGGGTGTGGCAGGAAATGAGAGCACACAGAGGAGACCAACACAAACACGGAGAGAACATACAAACTCCATACAGATAGTGCTTTGGTCAGGAATTGAACTAATGACCTCAGAGCTGTGATGAAGTAATGCTAACAACTATGCCAACCGTACTACCCTATTGCAGTTGATAAAAAATAAAAAGATAAAAAATTATTATAAAATGTAAAACCACATGGAGTGGTGGCAGAAGGTTAAGTCACAGACCTAGACACAGAATCCAGCGTTGTGGAACTAAACAGAACCTGCTGTTCAGGTAGAACACTGCCTGTATCCTCGCAACTGCGTTCTGTCACTGTGAGCCTATTACAGGAGGGCAGTGCACAACCAGCTAGGCTTCAAAACTGCTGCTCACCAGTCAGTATTCCTGATATCTACAACCATCTTCTTAATTCTGTGAAAGCTGATTCAATAATCTTTCCTCTTTAAGCTGTGAATGTGCAACCTATTTTCCTTTATTCACATATGCCATCATGTTCAGGAGGGACTCCGGTTTAGAATTGAACAGTTAGCAGTATCTGTGATTTCACTAATATTAAAGGAAAAAGTAGGCTATTGGATATTTTCCTGTACGTGCTCGTTCACAGAAGAATTCAAAATCAAGCTCTGAAAACACAAGTAATACAGCCTACGAAGAGCTTTCTAGTGCCGGAGCGCCAAAAAATATGTACATAAATGGACCTGTACACACACATCTTCTGAATTGCATATGTCCAATTACCATGTTGCCTGCAGTAAACACAGGGTCTGATTCTGATGGGGACAGTATTGCACAGCCGCATGGAAGCGGCTGAGGGGGGACTGCGTGCGGTCACGCAGGACCTGTTCTGCACATGCGCAGATCCCCAAGCATTGGACTTGTACGTAAACCATCGGGTTTGCGTACAATTCCAAACCAGGACCGCAACTCTGTATAATATGACTAATTTCTGGTGAGGTCACATTACATACTATAAGTGTTTGATTTTAGATCCCCATGTGTATGTAGCCTTAGGCTGAGAGCAGTGGGGAGCTATAATTTAGGTCCCATTCCTGGACTAGAGCTTTTAGGAGGCCCAATCCTCCCACACATTCATTCACTGCTGCAATAAGTAAGACCTAGAGAAAAGGTAAGTGCAGCTTGCAGTAAGGGGCCCTGTTTATTCCCATGGAATGTGGGAGATGTTAATGCAATTAATTATTATTATTACCAATTATTTATATAGCGCTGTATATTTGGCCAGTCACAATTAGTCCCTGCCCCTGTGGACCGTACAATCTATATTGGAGTGTGGGAGAAAACCAGAGTACCAGGAAGAAACCCACTGAAGCACAGGGAGAACATAAAAACTCCACCTCCACAGTACTGTGAGGCAGTAATGCTAACCACCATGTTTGTTGCAAATCATTTGAGCAATGTTTTTCGTTCTGCATGTATAAAAATACTTGTGACAGGTTGCCGTAAGGTATTCCATAGAAATTTATTGTAAAATGTTGAGTTGTTAGATGAGTGATCAGAAAAAATAAATGAATGCCGAGTAAGGCCCAATAAAATGGAGTTTCCAGATTTGCATTCATGCCATCATAAATACTGTAATAAACTGATCTGCCACCAGGGGGTACCAATGGTTCTGTGTTTATCTGTCCTTCTGTTACTGACTTTTTAACATCTGCAGACAGGCCCACCTTAAGACAAAAACAGTTTACTTATTGATATGTTATTTGCTCTTCCATCATGGCTTTGACATCGTGCTTGTACATGTACCTACCAAATTGTACTGTAATGTGAGGATAGATGTGGAATGCCCAGACTGTGTACAGCAGGTGTCTGTTAGCACAAGCTGTCTTGTTTACTGTGTAAATTGCACTGTAATTGGAAGCAGAGTCTCTAGTACCCCCTCCTCTGTATGTTCTAATCAGTATGTTAGGGGTGGTGGACAGCACTGCAACCGCCTGCCAGATCCTTACTAGGGCTGGAGTAACCTGACCTGGGGCTATATTGGGGCTGACAGGATAAAGGATCAGTGACAGAAGCTTTGCACAGATTGGAGCTGGTAACATCATTCCTCTATCCAGGCAGGTATTTTGGGTCTTTCATAACAAGATTTTTGATCCTTTTGTATCATATATTGCTGGATGTTATACTTGCGTGAATATTCTACTGTCTGTTCTGGTGGTTTAAAGCCCATTGTGAAAGCAGGCAGACCTGTACTTGCTTTTCTGAGAAGGGCAGAGCACATGAGACTCTCTGGAATAGTAACTGCCTCAAACAAGTGTTAATGCTTCTTGTATTGTGTGGCTCACAAATAGAAAAAAATGCTGCTTAGCTCTCTCTGAGCGTCGTGACCTGTAAGAGTTGTAAAGAAAACCCCCAAAAAACTAATGCAATGATGCACTGAACAGTAAGTGATTTATTCAGTCTTTTATAGTATAGCTTAATAGCTGTAACTTTCTTTCCTTATCCTACTGCCCAGCTGCGAAGGAGGTGTATGTGTGAGGAGGGGGTGTAGGTGGGTCAGTGTTTGTTTTAACAGAACTCTGATCAGGTTTGATCCAGCAGAAGTAGTACAAGCAGGACAGCCAATACATCATCTCTATAATCGCATACAATTTCACTGCTACACTGAATTTAGTGTCACAGTCTTCACATTTTGACTTGCAGGCATAGTAGCACCACATTTTGTTAATACATATCTGTGTATGATTGGGAGTGATGTGTGTGAGAGAGAGGAAATGACAACTAGCCTTTCCTGCTCTGTAATATAATCTGCTTTATTCTCTCCCCCTCTTTCCTATACTCCCCTAACTTTCGTGTTCTTCTTTCTTCTGTCCCTCTCTTTCCTTGCAGGTGGAGAACATAGAAAAGTCAGTAAGCACTCCTCCTCGTTGTGTCTGTCTTTATTTGTGTGTAGGCTTTTTTTCTGCTCTGAACCTTTCCCTCACAGTATTTGTCTGCATGTATAACTGAATGTTTGTTATCTCTGATGTGCAATCACATGGAGCCTTTCTGTGCATTTACTCTTCTTCGCTCTCCCAGGGTTGCCAAAACCCCCATAGAGCAGAACGCGTCCAACGCTGTCAACGGACTGACCCAATCCTCTCTCAACGCTTTTCTTTTAGACGATCTGTAAGTCCGTCACTATTCTAGAATATGGAACCTGTGCAGCAGTCTGAAAGCCAGACCTTTTTTTTTTCTTTTTAAAGGTGGCTGTGTTGCTTTGTGAGTAACACTAAATCCCTTTTCATTCCTACCTGTGTCCCCACCCCCCTTTCTATCCCTCCCACTTCTATATTATACCACCTGCCAGGCACTCCCTTAGGATGGATTCTCAACCTGCCTTCCTATCCAATGACTCCAGTAAAAAGCGTCTGATAGAGGACACCGAGGACTGGAAACCTCGCACAGGGACCACACAGTCCCGCTCTTTCCGTATCCTGGCGCAGCTCACTGGCACAGATTTCAGTAAGTGCATGTGTCTGCCTTCTAACCAAGCATCCTCCTTCTAGCTTAGCTGATGCAGATAGCACATTAAGATTATTGAACTGACAATATAGGCATTGTCTTACATTATTTTGATGTCTTATGTGCAACCAACATGGAATTATGCTAAAGCAAAGCAATTTCTAGAAAGCACTTTTATGTCTACTGTGATCAGCTGTTGAGCACTTAGTCTCAGGGTACTTATTGATTGAAACAGATGCTAACAATTTAACTAACCTTATGTTCTATCCGTAATACCACACGTGTGATAAAGCTTGATGACAGGCCTCGCATAATGAGCCACAACGAAGGCTGTCATTTGGACAGCTACAAATGTTGCTTATAATAATAATAGCTTGCGGGTTTATATCCACATGAGAATATTAAGTTTTAAACTTAGAGGGGTATTCAATATGGGTGTTTTTTGCGTTAATATCGCACTTTTTATCGTTTTTGCGTTAATATCACTTGTTTTAGTTTTACACTGTATTCAATATCAAGACTTATCGCAGTTTTGACAAGTCTTTGATAAAAAAACGGTGATAACTTTTCACCATTGAATAGGTGTCGAAAAAAAGTGCAGAATTGGGGTTTAGGGGTGCAGGCTTAAAAAAAATAGCCTGCACCCCTGAGATTGACATTTAAAAAAGAACTGTTTCAAAAAAAGTTTTTAAAAAAAATAGGGACACCCCCAAAAATTAATTGGGGTGCAAAAAAAAAAAATGGGAAAAAAATGTTAAACAATAGGCAAATAGGTTCAGGGCTATTCTGCATGTATGCGGCAGGTGTTCTCTAGAATAGAATTATAGCAGCAGGTGCACAAATGCAGAATTTTAAAAAAACTTACTTTAGGGACACCAAAATATGCTAGTACCCATTTTCATGTACCCCAAATTTGATGGGACCACTTAAAAAAACGAAAAAAATAACCTAAATGCTCTTCTGCATCACTTCTTCAATGTCGGGAAAAAAGCACCTGCTGCAGCTATTTAAATCCCCGACTTTCAATTAAAGGCTAAAACGGGGGTACCCATAGTGATCCCCCATGTTTTTACAACTTTAGGGGGTCTCTTACAATTATTTTAAGGAAAAATTTGTAACTTTACGCAAATCCAACTTCGGAGTTTCCCGTTTTCATTAATTTTATATTGAATACGGGGATAAGCGGGAGCGCGCACCAGACTTAACGCAGAAAAAAATCTCCGATATGAAACGTTAACTTCGGCAGTGAAGTTAACGTTTCATATTGAATACCCCTCTATAGTCTAATCTTGCATGCTCAGGCGTGATTTTGTGCTAGGTAAAATATAAAATAAATAAGCTGCTTTAACATTTATTACTAATAGCGAGCTATAAATTTCCCTCATAATAGCACGTTTTTTGTGTGCTTTGAATCTACATTAGAATATGAACAACTCCTTGCACACTGCTGTATAAGAATTATGGCAATGGGCATTGAACAATTCATGAAAATATTTTCTCAATAAACATAGCTGCTGCAACATTGAAGAAAAGACTAGTCCATACACTTCACATTGTCTAGAATATTATACAGCAGAGTATTTTTTTTGTAAGTTTATTTACCACTTTAAATACATAGGGGAAATGGCATCTGCTCACATTTCTAACACTTTATCTTCTGTACCTTGAACTATTCTCATCTTTCTCCATTCTCTTCCAACTCTCTATCCCTCTCTCTGTTATCACTGATTGCAGTGCAAGACCCTGATGATGAGCGCATGAAAAGTGCGAGGTAAGCATCAGTCACTTGCTGCGGCCTATGAAAGCGAATACTATAGTGTCTATCTTTTCTTAAAGGACCACTTAACCTAAAATACAAGCTGCGTTTTTTTTTTTTTATAAACAAGCTACTAATAACATACATTTCAGAAAGAAAGAATCTCCTTCCAGTGTACTTCAATTGGATTACAGTCAGTCGTACATTATAAAAACAATGCACAATCATATTTTGGGGCCTATTTATCAAAGGTGAAAAGCCCTTTTGCAAACAGAACAGGTGTTCTCGCTGGTGATTGCTCTTGTTGTATCTTTGACATATATACTAGTGACTTTTGCATAGAGGACCCTAGTTTTGGAATATCGTGGCGGTGCTTGTGCTGCCACAATGCCTACCACTTAACAGATGAAATAAATAAAAAAATTCAGTGCAGGTCACATCCTGACCCCTAGAAAATAATATTTATTTTCTGATTGGGGCAGGCTACAAAAGGTAGCGATAATATAACTTTTATATATTTTATATACTGCTTTACTTGTATAGCAGATGAAATAATAGCTAAAATCTTAGTTGAGCAGAGGCCCCTGGTGTGACGAATGTCTCCTTGCTGTAGATGGCTTTCACTGTGGCAGCCGAGTATCGCTCACAGGGGCAAATAATTATAAATCAAATATCTCCTGAACTTTTTACATACATATATATATGAAATGAAT
Organism: Taudactylus pleione; assembly: GCA_031769625.1. Classification (NCBI taxonomy): domain Eukaryota; kingdom Metazoa; phylum Chordata; class Amphibia; order Anura; family Myobatrachidae; genus Taudactylus; species Taudactylus pleione. The sequence continues at coordinate 804,590 of JAUIMM010001983.1, read as the reverse complement.
TGCTCTTGCAATAAGTTAATTCATCCTGCATATTTCATGGACAAGTAGTGACCTATGTGATCTGTTCTGCTTAAATGTTGATACAAAAAAAAACCTTGTATTTACAGTTTAGCTTATTAAAGGGTAAAATTGTGGCACTTGAACAGGTTATATCATTCTTTATTGAACTGTGTGGTTGCAGGGAACTGTAGCAAAGATCAGCTCTTAAGGTGCCCACACACATACCGATCTCCCCACGATCAGCCGATGTGTACGATTTGTGTACGATTTCCCTTGAAACTCTCCCCGGCAGCTCTGCACACGATCTCGACACGATATGCACACGATTTGGTGTCCAATCTTCAAACGATCTCTCCTGCAGTCAGACTTTTTACAGTGCGTCGTGTCCTAGATTGTCAGATCTGCCCTACTGCACAGCAGATCTGAAGATGCGATGTGCGACCAGCGGGGACGCGCATCGCATCGTGATCGTGAGTGGGGACTCACGATTTCCTCACGATTTGGCCATATTTTACATGATCTGTCATTCCAATGTGCTGGAATCGGCCAGATCGTGTAAAATGTCACTATATGTGTGGGCACCTTTAGGGTAAAAAAAAACTTGCTGCCAATTTAGTGGTCATCGCCAATAGATATTTGCGATGTTGGCTTTGCACTGGGTGAAGGTAAATTTATGTCTGCTCAGTACGGCAGGATTGGGGTGCTGTGTTTTCAGCCAACTTTTGCCATACATTTAGGCTGGTTACACACCTGGGCGACTTGTCCGTCGACCCAGGGATCCTCAGAAGACTGATTAGCCAATACACACCAATCTGCCGCTTTATATGTCTGTGCTAACATCACAACTGGGCGGGCAAATTTGCCTGACCAGTTGAGGTGTCAGTGTCGTCGGGTCGCCTGTACGCACAGCCACATGTGGCGATAGATCTGCAAGATATATTGACATCGGCTGTGCTGCCAGGTCCATGCAATGTCTATTAACAATGTCGTTCACAGACATATCTTCTGCACACACGTACAGGTGCACTATGCAATATGTCGGCTGATTGAGCGACATTTCGCATAGTGTGTAGTCAGCATTAGACTGTTCAAATTGAACACTTTATTCCAATTTGCGTGCTTTTGTATTGACAAGAGATTTCCTTGATTGACAGAAGGCCTGTGTAGATAATTTGATCTCACAATGACTGGATATCAGATCCAGGTTCTATTGAATCTATCAATGTTAGCAGCAGTATTTCCACCAAACGTTTCTCATTTAACAACTCGTAAAATCTCCAAAGTGCTCCTCTAAATGCGCCCTTACTAAAACCGTGCTCACACAATCTGTTACAGTGATGTACATCAATAACGACAGTTTTCTGTTAAATGATAAGTTTCTAGTTAGTATATTATATGTAAAGCTATTCTTTAAATGATAGTTTTATCTAGGATGTATTCATTACAAATTAGGAATGTTCCCTTTTTAAGTGGAACACCAGCACCTGGATCCTATAAATAATGTCTGCAGAGCAGACCACTAAATGCTGCAGTTACGGTTTAACCCCATTTAGAATTCCGGCCTCCTCACATATATAAGGGCTCAGAGCTCTGTATATAAGTAACATACCAATAAACAGCTGGGAACAAACCAAAATAAAGAAAAAAATGGTCCCCTCTGCAATTTAATATTTGTGCAGTCTCTCTCAAAGCACTACCACTGTTATCTCTGTATATTTTGTTCATAAGTAAACGTTTTAATTACTCAAGTGTAATACATCTTATTTAATGTGTTATAGGCACTACTCATCAATTTTTAGCAAACAGGCATATATTAAACCAATAACTTATGAGCAGAATTAAACAGGCTGACTTAAGAGCTGGCTTGTTTAAAATATAGCTGGATAACAACTGTATAATTCTGTTTTTAATATAACCTAGATTCTTAAAATTTAATGGAGCAGCGAGGCAGATAGTAATTTTATGTGGAATCCCCTGCGTTTCCAAGCTCCTGTTTTAGTAATAAAATGCTCTGTCACTGAGACCAGAACCGGCTATTGAGCTTTACCTCTTCTCCTGACCGTTGGTGCACCTTACTCTCTTTGAACTTGTATAGGTTACAGCCTTGTCACATTTACTAGTGGATACTGCAAGTGGCAAATACTAGAGCTTTGGAAATTTCCATCTTTTGACCTCCTCACTTTAGGAAATGCAGTAGATGGATGTGGCAGGCTGCAGCTTCTGAAGTGCACTTTTCTCATGCCCTCCACGGGCTCATTAAAATATGGCCATTGATGATCATTTTCAAAGCATGCTGAATAGCTCTGAACTTGCTTTTATCTGCTATACTTCTTGTCTACTTTTTTCCTCTTTACTTTCTTATATTTTCTTATTCTGTCTTTTTCGTGTTATCTATCCCATTCCTTCCCTCTTCCCATGACACAGAGAAAAGTTCATCACTGAGCTGCAGAGCCCCCGATACACCCGCTTGCGTGACTGGCACCATGAGAGATCGGCCTGCTCCCTAAATGTGAAGCCTTGAGCAGATAAAAGAGGGGCAGGACCAGGTGGGGAAGAATATTCGGAAAAGGACAGGGAAGCTGATGCGCTTATATCATATTACGTCATAAATATTCTTTGTCACGTTAACCACAATCTTATATCATCATCACTGATATTGTGTTATCCACAACCTTGTTTCAGCATTTGTAAATACATCATACTTCTCCCTCTTGTCTATCATTATCCCTATCTTTACAATGACTCTTATTTAATTATTTTTAAATATATATTTTTTTCTGTACTCCTCATACAACATGTAATATAGCTTTTAACAAATCCTATTCCTCCTTACCAACTTTGTGAACAGAACTCACATCTTTTGTGATTTTTGTCCATACGTTTCAGGTTTTTTTTCCCAAGTGTACTAAAATAGAATCCAATTGAACAATGGTAAAGAGCAGCAAATATCACTACCTTACTGATAATGCTGTACACTTCCATTTCATGTACACAGATTGCCAACTACTGTAAGCGCTGTATGATCACCGCAAATCCTCTGTCTGTCATGTAATTTATTTCTGTATTTCCTGTCCTTGCTCTGTAGCATTCTGATTCTGTGGGAAGCATTGTCCTATGAATACACAAGGAAGTGGAGCTAGATCCGGTATACCGCACTGCCACTCTCCATACGGAGCTATACTGTGACACAAACTACCTTCCAGCTATTCTCTGCCTTAGTGTGGAACATAGTGTGTATGTATAGAGGGTTGTTCATAGTAGCTGCAATATTATCTGGTGTGATCAGGGGTTTGCCTTTATGTGGATGAAAGATGGTGAAGCATAGACACAATAAATATATTTGATGTATTTGTTTTTTTGTTGCAGTGTTTTATCTATTTTGTTTTTATACAGTGTGTTTGTTTATACCAAATACCGGGACTTCATTCAACACTTATAAATTATTTGCTAGGGTTACTTTTAATTGGTACAATATAATCTTTTTGATAAAATCACATACGATTTTTAAGCATGTACAGCAGGTAAGATTATTTATTTTAAACTGTTATTTTTGGGTAAATACTGTATGTGCCAAGTTTTCTGTACAGCACAAAATTTGTATGCCTATTTATCTACAGAACTGGCAAATATATTGAATCATCCAAGGTGGAAATGGATTTAGAACTAGCAATAAGTTTAGTAAAGAGACTGCTTAAGTTCTGATCCTATAGGGAGAGATTCAGTTGTAAGCGATGGCTACGAAGTGCCACTGGAACCGGCGGACGCAGGTGCACAGGAATGTGTGCGGTGTTGTGGAACTGTACAGTCATGGCACATCTCAAAAAATCTTAATCTCCCCCATGGTCTCTCTTTGAATGCAACCACAGCCAAGAATTGCACTTCTATTATTTGATTTATATAGCACCAACAGAAATTGTGCAACCAAATATTTATTTTTTTATTTGTACATCAGTGCTAGTCCCAGTGGAGTTTGCCATTCTAATTAGTATAAAGACTATGGTTCCCACACAGGAAGAGAGCATTAATAGCCAATAAGCAACTGTTGCCCATGATAACTAATCCAATAGATCATCTAACTATGCTGTATACACCCAACCCTCCCAAATTCAGTAGGACAGTCCCAGTAGCTGGGGAATTAGGAGGTATGTTCATTCACTGCTACCACTCAGTGGCCTGGCCATGAGCCCTGTACCCATCAGCTTAGCTCCAGTGTTTGGATGTGTGATTGCTAAAATCGTCTATGATTTTCTTGTCGTCATCTTTGTGAATGTGTCACATTGACGATTTAAGTTCTATGAAATTGTTAACATGTTAAAATTTAAAAGTTACATTTCATCTGTTCCCTTAAGGTTAGAAAAATGATTTTGGTGCCTGAGGGTCTGAAAGTGTTAGTAATGCTGCCAGCGTATACACTTCTATCTCTCTCTATTATCGCTCCTTTCAAGCACATTGTCTCACAGTGAAAGAGGAATATGACGTATGCCCAATTTGCAGTGCTCCTGTGACTAAGCTTTTCTCTGTTGGAGCACAGAACTGTGAGTCAGTTAGACGGAAGCACATCTGACTTCTAATCTCACTTCATCATACCAGCATTGTGTGCACATATTGAATGTCATTGCAAAGAGTGATGGCCCCGTGCAGAGGTGCATGTGAGAGTATAGAACTTGCAGTAGCAGCATTTTATGCAGTTTGTCCAGATATGGCCCTATGCATGGTAAGTATTCCCACTTTCTAGTGTGTTTTCTGTTAGGTTACAGGTGACTTTTATGGGAGGAGTATGTTGGTGCGTCCATAAGCTGGTAGCAGGTTTATGAGTGGATGATGACTGCCTCCTCTTTTCTTCGGGCATATACTGTACGTGTGCACTATTTTAGGTTGCACTTAAGTCAAGGTGCAAACGTAAAATCCACAGGCACATTATTTGCTCATATACAAAAGTTGCATTTTTACATCCAACTCGTAAATGAGACCCATAGCCCTCCCTATATATAGTATGTACAGTAAATATAGAATAAGTTTTTTACCAAAATATCTCCCTATGTTGCACCAAATACTGATGAGCAATACTTCTGCGCTTGAGAGTGTGACAGTCAATGTAATCAAGGAAACCCTACTTTATCTCTCTCCAAGGCTTGGTACATCTCCTCCCAAAGTACTAAAGGACCCTGTTTCCGGCGACGATAAAACACACTCTGGGCATTGAAATATTACAAATATTCTCTGGTTATCTGTTAAGCTGTTCGTTTTTGACTCTGGCCCTGATTCAGAGCCGGACGCTATCTAGACATTGTTAACCTTTTTACTGTCTGTCTATTGACTGGAATCCAATGCGACCGACTAGCTGAGAATTGGTTGTTTGGCCTGAGTACTGCATAATATGTACCTAGCATGAGATTCCTGTGTTGGACAGAGGGCCTGATTCAGAGCCGGACGCTCTGACCAGAGCGCTCGCTCTGAATCAGGGCCCTCCTCCCTAAAAATGGAGCGGCCTCTTGGACGCTCGCATAGCTGTGGGTTACCACCCACAGCTCATGCGAGCGTCCATGATGATGGTCGCGATGGTCAAGACCATCGCGACCATCAGGCTTGCGACGAGACCCTGCGGTAGGGTCTCGCTGCCGCAAGCCCTGGAGTGCTTTTGGCTCTATCAGAGGGAACGAAGAGTCCATGGGAACGCCTCCGTCTGGGCAGCCACGCCCCCGGCACGCCCACCAAAGGGGGCGTGCTGTTAATCACCATCGACAGCACACCCCCTGTGGTGCGAGACCCATAATGACGGCTTGGCCGTCGTTATCCGGGTCTCGGGCATGCACACGACGGAGCCGCCTCCGTCGTGCGCATGCACACTTGGGCAACATCGACCCGCCCGCTTGCGAGCGGGTCTGAATCAGGCCCTCTATTTCCTGCTTCTGTCAATTGTTTGCCTAGTAGCACTCATCTCATGGCAGTACGTAAAGCAGTGCCAGATTAACACCAGGGCAGCCAGCTATAGCTCAGAGGCCCCCCACACATAGCTACATCACCAGTGGGGGTTTCCGTGTGGTATAATGTGAACTGTAGCCACTACATTGTGTTTAACACAGTTGTGGTGCTGGGAGTATTTACATTTACTTTTTAATAAAAATCCGCATATCATATTGACAATTTTATTAGTAGGACTAGTAGCGGCAGCCTCCCTAACGCAAGAGGGTAGGAGCCGCTGCTAGTCCAGCCGGCCGGGTCCCAGCGCCTGCGCAATGAGTCTGGCAGGCGCCAGTACTGGCGCAAGCGCATAACACTGGCTTCTGGGGACTGCATTAGCCCTAGAAGTCGTGCTCTCTGCAAATCGCAGCCTGGACTGGCAGTCCCAGGGGGAGAAAACACCTTTCCCTGGGGCTGCCTGTCTTGTATGTATGACTGGCAGGTAGCCTTTACAATAGGAAGCCACTGCCAGTCATAGTATAGCCAATGCAGTCACAGACTGCAACTGGCTCACTGAAGTGGCAGATTTTACTGGGGAGCCCCTAGGTAAAATCAATCACACAACTCAGCTGCCCCAGCGCCCCCAAACATTGATTCGGACCTGACTTAATGACCCATATGCTGTTATTGAGGCTGATAATTGGGGATTTTCCCTTTACACCCATTTTGTGTCTAGAACAGTGGTTCTCAAACTTGGTCCTCTGGACCCCACACAATTCATGTTTTCCAGGTCACCCAGCAGGTGCACAGGTATGTTCATTACTAAAGGTGAATACACACACAACGATATTTTGAACGATTATCATTAGCGATATCATTTATCGTTCAATCGTTGAAAAAAAATTGTTCACTTTCTGAGTGAAAACGATGAATGATTATCGTTCATGTATGTTCACGTTTGTAGTTTGCAGTTCAGTCAGACTGGCCAACTCAACGATTTTCATTAAGTTAAAATGCAAAAATCGATTGAAGTTCAAAAAAATCGTTCATTACATTAAGTAAATGAACGATTTTAGTAAACTATTTTCATTAATTTTTCCCTTGAAAGAATGAACGAAAATCGTTTACTAAAATCGTTCACTTACTAAATCATTGTGTGTGTATTCAGCTTTACTGATACATTTTAAAAGATCCACAGGTGGAGCTAATTATTTAACTTGTGATTCTGTGAGGAGCACCTGGAAAACATGCACTGTTTGGAGTCCTGAGGACCAAGTTTGAGAACCTGTGGTCTAGTAGATTTTATGGTATATATGTAATACTCAGGACTCACACCACTGGCAGAAACAACATAACCAGTAATGCAATATGACCAATAACTGAAAACCATTTCCAGTTACACACTGCAGTTGGGCCAGCGATGTGTAATATATTCTGTAAGGTTATAGAATACATCTGGAAGTGCTAGGAAAGGCCTACACAGATGGCTTTATCCAGTAGTCTGGAAGCTGAGCGAGGACTACTTGTAGTGCTCAATACAACTACAAATGCTAAATGTGATATATCTACATGTATGCTTATGTTTCACACAGCATTGGAGCTTGCGTAAGTATGCCTGATCATGTATTATAATAGCTTGGGAAATACCCATTAGGTGCTGGCGACTATTGTTTGAGCATTTTATGCCTGTAAAGTACCAGTCTAATGTTTGCCTGGTTCAACATTCCATTTACTTCTGGGATGGTCAAGTCCCTACATTCCATGCAGTTGGAGATGCAGTTATGTATTTTTAAAGGGCAATTAATAAAAATAATGAATATCACTGGTGTTGTGCACACTATTGGAAGCTCATCATTAGAAACAAGTTTAAACATTGCATGGTATCTAAATATATAAAAGGCTAATTAACACTAATCCTCACCTCAATGGAAGGAATTCAAGTGTGTTGCGTGCCGGCGGCCCCTAGATGGCGCCTGGCGGAGCAATTCAATTGTTGCTCTGTTCGGGCACGCACAGCAGCTGGCGCTGACATTTCTACTCTGCCCCCCGAGCTGGCGAGCAAAAATGACCTAAAAGTGACCCGTTTCAGCGCTCAAACAGGGCTTTTCGCGAGCGCGCCGATGTTCTGTCATTTTGACAGGCTGCTAACTAGTATTTATATATGTGTATTATTATTATTATGCTCCTGGGGTTTGAAAGGAAAGCAAGTCATATATGGGCATTACAAATGCTGGCATTTAGGGGTGAGATTCACATGCAAAAATTGTATATGTTGAACTGAAATGGTGACATCTTTAACTGTGTGGTATTTCAATAGCAAACAATACTGACAAACAGCCTGCACTGTGCTTGGTATGAAACTAGTCATTGTGCGTGTACAGTTAGTTTTTTAGATGTATAATTGGAAATGTATTAAGAAATCTCAGTTGGGAAGTGATTAACCCCTCTGTTACCTGGGCCATCAATTTCTTTACAACCTTTCCTACTACTTATTATCTCATGGAGTGTGGCCACCTCTTCCAAGTACTTATGCCAAATGGAGGTTTATGGTTTAAGGGGTTAAGCTTTGGCTCTGTACAAGTTCCAGCAGTGACAAAGAATTCTCCTTTCTATGTACAGCCCAGGGCAGCTGAGAGCTGAAGCCTTTGTGTTCAGATTCTCCTGCTAGGAGGTAATCTTGTCTGCCCCCACACACTCCTCCTGTGCAGAAGCCCAACAGATGTTGCACAGATGTTGGTTGATTAGGATGCAGGCTGGTGGTCAATTAACCCCCATCCTCCCAGAAAGAACGCATAAAATATCTAACCGCTACAAGAAGTCAGTGTTTCCACGCTATATAATTATACGAGGCCACAGACGCAAGCAATTTCAAATGCATTAACAGAAGTGGAATATAACACTGCCTTTAAGGTTTGTACTTTGTATTGTTTTTTTTTTGGGGGGGGGGGGGGGGTTGTACTGTATGTCACCAATAGTTGTGGCTTTACTATCCATGCATTGATGTGATACCAGCTACATTGCCTTTAGAAATCAGTGTATTAATGCTGTCACTGGTAATAAATGAATGAAAACAGTCTCCCACAGACCAAAAGGAGTAATCCCACCAATGGGGAGCATGCACAATTGGCAACATTGTAAAGTTATTTCCATATACACAAATCAACATATGGTTCTGCTTCAACAAACTGACCAATAAATATGGACATAATGTCATTTGATTATACTATTTCCATGAATAATCCAATTAAAATGATTTGCTCTTACCATCAACAACCCCATGACTTCACCCATCTCAGACCTCATCTTCAAATACCCTCCCTCTGATTTACCTCTGACCTGTACCTCGCTCCTTCTCTGGTAGCCACATCTCCATCCCGCCTATTCTGACATCCATGCCGCTACCCATTAAGGAATTCCACACTAAGCTTATTTATTAGTTATTTATTCTGCAGTGCTTCACACACCACTATGGTTATTTTTTTCTGCCAGAAGCCAATGCTATCCAGTACACCATCCATTTTGTCCATCCAGGTTGATTAGTCTCTCCGACCATCTTCAAATTAACCCTCTCTGACCTCTCAGTATTTTGACGCCTGTCATTAGTACCATGCCGGGATTAGACAGTCGGGAAGCCGGTGGTCGGGATTTAATCCATCAGCTTCCCGGCTGCTTCCCCTTAAGGCTACAGGCAGACTTCTGTAGTTTACCTGTCCCCGGGAGCATAAGTTCCTACTGTGCTGCTACGGTAACTGGAAGTACCTACAGGTGCTATGGCATCACATTACCTATAAAACCAGGTGACCGTTCCTGGACACACTTTGGAATTCATCGCACAGTGATTGACAGGTTGTCAGCATTTGGGGGTGGGGACGTGGGGTGGTCTGAAAAGGCAGGTGTGTCTGTCCATTTGAACGCTGTTTCATGGGCGTGCATAAATTAGCCACTGCGATTGCATACGCAGCATGAGAGCTCTCTGCGTGTCAGAAGAGCTCCCAAGGCTACGGCTGGTCAGACCTTCTGCAATGGCAAGATGGCTGCAATGTGCATCAGTGGTAGTGATATTTACACAGGTATGCATCGACGCACACATGTATGAAGGCAGCAGTGGGCAGATTTTGATCTGTGCAGACAGCATATTTTTACAGCTGCATTGCGTACGGAATCGCATTAGCCTGCGTCTCCTAATCAGGCCCAAAGTCACAAGCTAGATATCTGCATTGTAGGGAGGGTCACCAATATAGCAATAATATATCAAGTTATAGTACACATATGAAGTCTTAATTATACCCGGGACACCAGAATAGGCAACATAGTAACTAGTGGTAAATCACACACAGCGGACACACTGTAAGGTAGTCTTTCTTAACAAATAATGTTGAGGTAGCCCGTTCAGGGTGCAAGTCACTAACTTGGGATTTAGCAGCCCCAGACCATCATGCTTCCTCCTCCATGTTTGACAGATTGTGTTATAGGAGAACCGAAAACCCTGCATGATGGTTTTAATTTATGATTCATTGCTCCTTAAGCCTTCCTGCCAGTCATCAGTAGTCCACTGGTGGTGGTTCATGACCCAGACCTGCCTCCTTGTCATTGCTGCAGAACAGCTGTATGCTCTTAAAACATTACTTGTTCCCTGTAAAGGCTTCTTAAATTTACATTACATTATCAGTTTTTGCTAAAACTAAAGAAAAAAACAAACTTGTAGCAGCTTAGGCTTACCTTTGTACCTTTTCAGGTTATTATTTGGACTTGATTTGCTCACATTTCATTAAAAATTGGAAAAATGGGGATGTTCTAAATATTTTGACTTGTACTGTGTATAACATTTATATAGGCCAGTGGCTACTTTAGTAGTCAAACTCACTGGCCTACATAAAATCGTGTGTGTGTGTGTGTGTGTGTGTGTATACATATTACAATTACATTTACATTATTATTGCGTGTTTGAGCAGTTTTCTGTTTATCTCCATTCAAACTCCTGGTTACCCAATCTCTGGTGTGCTAGTTCATTGTCCTCTATTTGCCTTGTTTAGCTCAGCAGGCATTTATATTAATAAACAGTTCAACGTTATGTGCCTACTTGTGTTTAAAACATGCATTTTGAAGGCCATTTTGAGTGCATGCAAACATCTGGAAGGGGACATGATAACAGCATTACTGCATCCCAGACAAATGAGTTGCAATTGTAAAGCAAAATCTTTGCCTGCAGTTCTACATCTCACCTGAACCCCTGGGGGAGCTGTTCTGCAGTATACAAGGACTACATACTGAAGGCACTATTTACAGTTCCACATAAAAATGCATGGTAACAGTGCACTTCTATCTGTGCATATTCAGGTTCACATAAAATAGAATTTAATATCCAGCATATATATGAGGCTGGAGAGTAAACATATGCACTGATGTGTCTGAAGTAGACAGCAATAGTCCTCTTCGTGATGTATAATATATTGCTCCAGAGCAGGTGGATTTTTAGTACGGAAAACAGCGGTGTAAGAACATGTAAGTTAATGTGTGGCGCCCAGTTTGGATATTTCACCCTCTGGCACACTAGAAAAATATCCAGGTGGGACGTAGCAAATCCATTTTGTCCACACTGCAAATTTAAGTGTTTCTTTTTGTGCTTGTTTTTAAAGTGTGAATATTATCAAAGTAATAACACGTATTTAAGAAGACTAGTGTAGAAACTGCAATTCCGTTTTGCAACGTTATCCATATACAAATTGGGCAATGTATCAAGCATCGGAAAACTGCAAGAATAGATGCACTTTTTATTAGACTCGGGTTTTCACTGGCATCATTGCTCATATCGCCTGTTTTTTTTAGTTGAAAATGTGGCAGCTAAAGTACATCTGGGCTGGTATCTTAAACATTTAGGGGCTGATTCCAAGTCATGAGCTGCTGCAACCACTTTAACGTCTTATGGCGTAGTCACATCTGCGACTTTATGCTAATCAGCCCTTCCGCTGTGTACAGCCGTGCGTCTGTGTGTGCAAGCGCTGGGATTCCCAGTTTTGGACAATGAATCCTGCTTGGTGTATCGTTAGAAGCAAATATTGGATGCACTATCAAAACTTGCACCTACCCAAAGCTAGGTGCAGAATCTCTTTCACAGTCACAGTGACAGAAGAAGCTTAAGAGAGGAAGGGTCCCGTGTGCAGTTTTAGAGGGCCCCCTTCTTTTTTCGGGCGGCGCAGGTGAGTAGACCCTGGCACCGTGTCTGTCTACTGTGCATGCGCAATAACCAGGAACAAGGCACGGGTGCCATGTTCCCGGTAACTTTTCTAATGCGCATGAGCGCAAATATCTGTGAAAATGGCTGCGGCACCATTTTCCCGGTGAAAAGTGCCAATGTGGGACATGGGAGAGGTAAGTATAATACATGGGTACAGGGTGTGTGCAGTGTGACCCCCCCCACCCCCCCCAGGTTCCCGTGTGCATTGCACACCATGCATCCATTATAGATATGTCACTGCTCAGTGATACTCCCATATCCTGCCCTTAAGTCATTGCATCTCTGTGCGCCTCACCCCTCCCAGTCACCACCTTGGAACGCGCGATACATTTCACCCACTGTGCATCTCAATCACTACTGTATTTCTGTGTGTACACACTGTAACGCAGGGCCATGACTAGGAGTGTGTGAGCGTTGCAGTTGCCCAAAACACAGGGCTCTGGGTGCTCCGCTGTCACTGCCCCACGGCACTTGCTTTTAGCTAGCAGAGTGCCTGTAACAGCACCCTGCAGCCAGGATCATTGCTACACTGGACTGTCCAGACATGCACGCTGCAGCGTGCAAAAGCAGTACTGTACTTCCCGGCTCTAACGCCACATGACCCCTCGGTGTGATGTCATGGCGGCTAATTACGGCACTGGTGTAATGCATCGACCATACAGATTTTTAGGGATTTTCGCACACGCGCAGTAACAGAAGACACTGAATTCTGTGACAATCAGCAGTGGGATCCCGCACCGTCCGCCACTGCTGCGGGACGCGGTAGGAATGGTGGCGGTGGGACGCGGCGGCCTTGGTGGCAGCTTACCTCACGAGAGATGGCGCGGCTTCCTATTTAAAAAATGGTACCGCTGCGCCATTTTTAAAGATCAAGATGGCCACGCGAGCCTTCATCGCCCCGAACCCTTTATGTTTGCTTATATAAGCCAGCATGAGGAAGCGGGTGTCAGTCCAACGGCGGAGGAGGAGCGAAGAACAGCTCCTGAAAATTGAAGACGCCGTGGAAGTCTTGGGGGAGGCAGCGGCCGGGAAAAAAGAGCTTAAAGGCTGTCACCCCCAGGTGAAGGTGCAGCAAAATAAATTATTAAAACAGTTGGTGTTATGTTTTTAATTTACTATTTGTTTTACAGGGGGTACTATAGGTACCAGTGGGCCCTTAATGCCCCGCCTGCTGGTACTTGTGGTTCTTCAAGTGCCAGCATGCAGGGGAGGCTTGCTGGGACCTGTAGTCCCACCTGTAAAAGACAATATTACACTTTTAATAATGGGCTATCAACTCGGCACCCACAGCCCAGGGGTGCCGGAGATAGCCCCTGGCTTCAGCCCTGGGGAGGGAGTCCCCACTACCCCAGGAATCCCCAGCCTGGGCTGACAAGTTAGGGGGGATGAATGTTTTGGCCGGGGGACCCTGGCAAGTGTGTCCCTTGGCTGTGGCTTTAACACCCTGCTCGTTGAGCCTGGTGCTGGTTCATCAAATATGGGGGACCCCTACACGTTTTGTTCCCTCTATTTTTTGAACCAGGGTAAGCTCAAAGAGCCCGGGCTAGTTATGTCTCTGTGGGGGGAATCCCACCCCATTCTATTTTGTTTTTTTTATAAACCTGAAATCCTGTCCCATTCCAATTATCAGGTTATTAATTCTCAACCTTCCCCTCTTCACCATTATAATTAAATTCCTCATTAATAAATCCCCCTTTCCTGCATATCTGAATGTATTTTTTTAGCAGACTGTTTCAGCAGACCTCCAATCTGTGTCTGCTGAAATTGGACAAGTGAGTAGCGGTTTATACTGCGGTCTGATCTGCCGTGGATTGGATAAGTGTGTACCCAGCATAAGTGTTCTATTTTCTCCATGTAGATATAACTTAGTATTCTGCGGGAACATGCTGATCTCAGCATTGCGACATGCCTCCCAGCCTACATAAATCCTCTGAAATGACCGTGGTTCAGCAGACATGTGGTGGGAAAGAGTGCAGGTTTATGTCAGATCTATACAGTTCCAGATATTATAGTCGTGTTTTATGTATATTTATTAGAAGGCATAGATGTTCTCTGGTACTGTTATTATGTTCTACCTTAATAGAGCAATAAGTGCCTTCGTGTAATTGTCTGAGCTCTAACACATAGCACATTCTAATGAGATTTCTGCACATACTGCGGCTGGTGACAGATGTCTGCTGGTGCAGGGGGTGTATGACCATGCTTTCTCAGTGGCTCAGAATCTGCAGTATTAGCTACTTGATTTCAAGCCAGGGCAAAAGATTTTTTATTTCTAAGCCTGAAATGATCTTTGTTTTTTGGCATATAATGTCTATGTCAAACTGCACAGAAAAAGACATTGCGAGCTCAGATTATATTGATCAGTTACGAAGTCAGGATTCTATTTTTCATGAACTAGGAGTGCTGGTTGCTGCGTGGCATTGATGAGCAATATATGTTGTATGAATTATGAACCAGTGTTGTGTTTCAGAATGCCAAAAGAAAACTGTAGTGCTATAAATCAGTGAAAAGTTTATTAGTTTGTATTGATTGATTGATTTGTATGTGTTGGAATTGGAGACTCAAACACTGGTTAAACGTGTCTTAAGTGACATAAACAATACAGAGGACAGAGCAGTGGTTGACCTCGCAGAAACCGCTAAGACATAGAATTGAATAGACTCTGTACTTCCGGTCGGTTACATATCTGTATAACCCCTGCTGATCCTGCCATTATAATAGTATACTACAGGATTCCCAAAATAGTGACATGTGAGTTGTAATTGCTTGTTTTTCTCCACACCCCAGGGGGCTCTTTTTATGACACTGAGGGGCCCACTTATCAATAATAACATACTTCAGTGCGATCTGGGTGCGTTATTAGCAACCATTATCGCATTGCAGTATGCGATAATTCCACTCTGAAAGGAGCCCATCCCTGCAATTTACTCGGAGTGAAGTGACCACACCAGCGGTCTCTTCACTCCTCTATTGGGACTACTGCACATGTGTGGTCTACAGACCACGCATGTGCAGCGGCTATTGCCAGGGAATGTTCCAGAGCAACCCTCTCCCTGTAAATGTTGCGAAGTGTAGCCCATAGTCTACAGCAGCACAACGCCATATAAGTTGGTGTAAGCTGCGGGGGCCAAACTCGGGAATGCTTTGGTAAGTTTGACAGCTTCACAACGCCCAAAGAGACCAGGCTGCCACTGTTGCAGGTCCAACAAATTAACTTTAGCAGACTGGGAAAGAAGTACTGGTTTTGTTTTAACACTTTGTGCTCCACCTAAATTTGATCAAGTAGAAATTCTTGTAAGTACATATCTAGCCCATGTTGGTTAGACAATAGGGTGATGTCTCTCTAGGATCCATGCTCACACCAGAATAGCAGTGTTATCAAAGGGCCTGGTTCAGATATGTCGATGTCCTATGCAGTGGAGTTTTTATTTATATTTGCTACTACACATTAGGGGTGTGCACCGGCCACTTTTCGTGTTTTGGTTTTGGATCTGGATCTTTCTTCGTGTTTTGGATCTGGATTGGTTTTGCCAAAACCACCTTTCCGTGTTTTGGGTTCTGGGTTTTGTGTTTTGGATCTGTATTTTTTTGAAAAAAAGCATAAAAACAGCTAAAATCACAGAATTTGTAGGTTTTTCTGCTCCTATGCTATTATTAACCTCAATAACCTTAATTTTCACTCATTTCCAGTCTATTCTGAACACCTCACACCTCACAATAGTGTTTTTATGTCCAAAAGGTTGCACCGAGGTAGCTGGATGACTATGCTAAGAGACACGAGTGGGCGGCACAAACACGTGACCCATCTAGGCGTGATACTGCAGTGGCAGACAGGATGGCAGTTTGAAAAACTAGGCCCCAAACTGTACATAATGCAAAGAAAAAAAAGAGGTGCAAGATGGAATTGTCCTTGGGCCCTCCCACCCACCCTTATGTTGTATAAACAGGACATGCACACTTTAACAAACCAATCATTTCAGCGCCAGGGTCTGCCACACAACTGTGGCTGAAATGATTGTTTCGTTTGGGCCCCCACAAAACAAGCTGGCAATTAATGTGTCCCTGCACAAACTGGCTCTACGGAGGCAAGATGTCATCCTCATCCTCCTCCTCCACCGATTCCTCACCCTCTTCAGTGTGTACATCCTCATCCTCACAAAGTATTAACTCGTCCCCACTTGAATCCACCACCACAGGTCCCTCTGTACGTTCTGGAGGCTGGTCTCCCTGGAAGAGCTGATAATTCATTTTGATGAACATCATCTTCTCCACATTCTGTGGAAGCAACCTCCTACGCCTTTCGCTGACAAGGTTCCCGGCTGCACTAAACACTCTTTCGGAGTACACACTGGAGGGGGGGCAACTCAGGTAAAATAGAGCCAGTTTGTACAGGGGCCTCCAAATTGCCTCTTTTTCCTGCCAGTACAGGTATGGACTGTCTGACATGCCTACTTGGATGCTGTCACCGATGTAATCCTCCACCATTCTGTCAATGGTGACAGTATCATATGCAGTGACAGTAGACATGTCAGAAATTGTTGCCAGGTCCTTCAGTCCGGACCAGATGTCCAAACTTGGTCCTGCCTGCCCTGCATCACCACCAGCGTGTTGCTTAGGATACCTACGTTTTTTCCTGGCAGCCCCAGTTGCGGGAGAAAATGAAGAAGGAGCTGTTGACGTGTCACGTTCCGCTTCAGCTGACAGTGTGTTCACCAGCAGGTCTTTGCACCTCTGCAGGCTTGTGTCGGCCGGAAAGAGAGACACCACATAGGCTTTAAACCTAGGATCGAGCACGGTGGCCAAAATGTAGTGGTCTGATTTCAACAGATTGACCACCCTGGAATCCTGGCAAAGCGAATGAAGGGCTTCATCCACAAGTCCCACATGCCGAGCGGAATCGCTCCATCTTAGCTCCTCCTTCACTTTCTCCAGCTGCTTCTGCAAAAGCCTGATGAGGGGAATGACCTGACTCAAGCTGGCAGTGTCTGAACTGACTTCACGTGTGGCAAGTTCGAAGGGCTGGAGAACCTTGCACAACACGGAAATCATTCTCCACTGCGCTTGAGTCAGGTGCATACCCCCTCCTTTGCCTATGTCATAGGTGGATGTATAGGCTTGTATGGCCTTTTGCTGCTCCTCCATCCTCTGAAGCATATAGAGGGTTGAGTTCCACCGCGTCACAACCTCTTGCTTCAGGTGATGGCGGGGCAGGTTCAAGAGTGTTTGCTGGCGCTCCAGTCTTCGGCACGCAGTCGCTGAATGGCGAAAGTGGCCAGAAATTTTTCGGGCCACCCAAAGCGTCTCCTGCACGCCCCTGTCGCTTTTCAGAAAATTCTGCACCACCAAGTTTATTGTGTGAGCAAAACATGGGACGTGCTGGAATTTGCCCAGATGTAATGCCCGCACAATATTGGTGGCGTTGTCAGATATCACAAATCCCCAGGAGAGTCTAAGTGGGGTAAGCCACTGGGCGATGATTTCCCTCAGTTTCTCTAAGAGGTTGTCGGCGGTGTGCCTCTTACTGAAACCGGTGATACACAGCGTAGCCTGCCTTGGAACGAGCTGGCGTTTCTGAGATGCTGCTACTGGTGACGCTGCTGCTGTTGCTGCGTAAGGTGATACATCTACCCAGTGGGCTGTCACAGTCATATAGTCCTTAGTCTGCCCTGTTCCACTTGTCCACATGTCCATGGTTAAGTGGACATTGTGTACAACGGCATTTTTCAGGACACTGAGGACACTTTTTCTGACGTTTCTGTACAGTCTCGGTATCGCCTGCCTAGTGAAGTGGAATCTAGACGGGATTTGGAACCGGGGACACACTACCTCCATCAATTGTCTAAATCCCACTGCACTAATGGCGGATACCGGACGCACATCTAACACCAACATAGCAGTCAAGGCCTCAGTTATACGTTTTGCTTCAGGATGACTGCTGTCGTACTTCATCCTCCTCGCTAAGGACTGTTGGAGGGTCAATTGTTTAGTAAAAGTAGTGGTGTTCCTACTTCCTCTCTGGGATGATGAACGACTCCCAGCAGCAGCAACAGCAGCAGCGGCAGCAGTAGGCGTAGCAATGCAGGATCCTCCGGAGGAATGCCGGATAGGAGAGTCAGTCATGCCAGTGACATGGCCTGCAGGACTACTTCCGATCCTGACTAAGGAGGAAATTGACGAGGAGGGAGTTGACGGTGTGGTTTGCAGGCGCTTGGATACAACAGGACAACGGGATTTAGGTGTCCCTGGACTGCTTACGGTCTTAGCCAAAGTTTCTGAACTTGACAGTAACTTTTTATGAACGCGCTGCAGGTGCCGTATAAGGGAGGATGTTCCTAGGTGGTTGACGTCCCTACCCCTACTTATTTCACCTTTACATATGGTACATATGGCAAGACAGTTGTTGTCCGGATTTGGATAGAAATATTGCCAGACCAAAGAGGTGGAATGTTTGGTCTTCTGCCCAGGCATGACCGTGATGGGCTTTTTCATCCCACGGACAACAACTGTCTCCCCCGGAGCCTGATTTAAACAAACCACATCACCATCAGAATCCTCCTCGCCAACTTCCTCCTCAGCGCCAGCTACACCAGTATCCTCATCCTGTTGTACTTCAACAGTGACATCTTCAATTGGCATATCAGCAAGTGGACTGTGGGTGCTCCTTTCAGCACTTGCAGGGGGCGTGCAAATGGTGGAAAGAGCCACCTCTTCCCGTCCAGTGCTGGGAAGGTCAGGCATCGCAACCACCACCACACTTGGACTCTCCTTGGGGATTTGTGATATCTTCTTAGAAAGCACAGTTCTTCACTGTGCTTTTGCCAGCTTCACTCTTTTGATTTTTTTAGTGGGAGGAGGGCTTCCATCGTCATGTGAAGCTGAACCACTAGTCATGAACATACTAGGGATCGACCTTGGCCGTTCCTTGCCACTGTCGTAAATGGCATATTGGCAAGTTTACGTTTCTCTTCAGCTGATTTAAATGTTTTTTTCAAGGTAATTTTCCTGAACTTTGTCATTTGGGATTGTATGTGCCCTCTATTATGACATTGGGCATCGGCCTTGGCAGACGACGTTGATGGCATGTTATCGTCTATGTCATGACTAGTGGCAGCAGCTTCAGCACTAGGAGGAAGTGGTTCTTGATCTTTCTCTATTTTATTTTTTTCGGAGAAAGTTTGGTCCTCTATTTATGTTATATCGATTTGATATATACGTGCGGCTAAACACAGAAAATATTTTTTTATTTTTGCTGGAGAGTAGTGCACTTTGTGGGTTACACCAGCCTTTAAGAAATGAGCCAGCCGGCTCTTTACTTATGGGACACAGGCGCACGCTTGGCGCTGCTCCTTTGTTGATGCACGTGCGGCTACTGCGCACACAATTCACAAACACAGAAATTAATTTTTTTTTGGTTTGGACTGGAGTGTACTTTGGGGGTTACAGCACCCTTTAACGGTCAAGCCAGCCGGCCCTTTACTTATGACACAGGCGCACGCTTGGCACTACTTTGTTGATGCACGTGCGGCTACTGCGCACATAATTCACAAACACAGAAAAAATATTTTGTTATTTGGTTTGGAGTGTACTTTGGGGGTTACAGCACCCTTTAACGGTCAAGCCAGCCGGCCCTTTACTTATGACACAGGCGCACGCTTGGCACTACTTTGTTGATGCACGTGCGGCTACTGCGCACACAATTCACAAACACAGAAAATAATTTTTTTTTTGGTTTGGACTGGAGTGTACTTTGGGGGTTACAGCACCCTTTAACGGTCAAGCCAGCCGGCCCTTTACTTATGACACAGGCGCACGCTTGGCACTACTTTGTTGATGCACGTGCGGCTACTGCGCACACAATTCACAAACACAGAAAAAATATTTTGTTATTTGGTTTGGAGTGTACTTTGGGGGTTACAGCACCCTTTAACGGTCAAGCCAGCCGGCCCTTTACTTATGACACAGGCGCACGCTTGGCACTACTTTGTTGATGCACGTGCGGCTACTGCGCACACAATTCACAAACACAGAAAATATATTATTTTTTTAGCACTTGGGGGGAGCACCCCTGATGGACAGAGCACCCCCTGGACAACACTACAGCACCCCTTTAGGACTGGGACACTGCACAGGACTTTGGAGTGGACACAGCCCCTATGGAGAACTGACTGCACAACACAGTCCAGCCAGCCCCTATGGACTTTGAAGTAGTGGACACAGCCCCTATTAACAACAGCAGCACAACACAGCCAGCCCCTATGGACTTTGAAGTAGTGGACAACAGCAGCACTACACTACACTACACTACACAGCCCAGCCAGCCCTAACTCCCACCCTCCCTCTTCACTGTCCACAGCCGAGTGAGAAAATGGCGCCGACACGGGTACCTTATATAGGATCCAAAACCCGCGAGACTCGGAAGGCGGGATGATGACGTTTTGCCTCGATTTCAGATCCGAGTCAGGCGGGAAAAGTCGAGCCTGACTCGGATCGGACTCGGATCGGGGGGGCTCGGGGGGGTTCGGATTTCAGAAATCCGAACCCGCTCACACCTACTACACATGCACCAAAACCGCACTGCTTACGCACAGCGATTGGTTAGCATTGCTGGTCGCAGAGATTTATTCGCAAAGTCAGTGACTGGTAGTCAGTGTTTGGGGGGAGGTTATGAGAGGTGCCTAGAAAAATGTAAGCGTGTCGGAACCGTTTTCTGGGTGTATCCTGGTAAGCCTTTGCAAATTCGTTTGTAGCTGGAGAGGCCCCCGGCGTCTTAGGTGAGACAGATATTCTGAGACAGCATAGGTTTACTCAGAGGTTGGATGTGCGACCAATGTATCCAATGTATTTGCTTGTAAGTGGCAAATGTAAAATGCTGGAGATAGGTGTCTCTACACAAAACGGAGGCAGAGTCAGCATATTTTTGCAAGTCCGCTGCAGCGACAGACATTGTGTGCATCACTGAATCAGGCCCAAAGAAGCATAACAATAAACCTTTCCATGCCCACCAGGAGGTTACTGGAGACTTTAATAGAGCAGTGGTTTAAGATGGTCTGCGTCCACCACCATATTACTGTGTCCTATACATGATATCTATATAATAAGCAAGAAAATGTGTGTCTTTCTGTTTGTCCTTTATGCACGGCCAGAGTTTTGTACCTCGCTATACCAAATTTGTGGTGTAGTTTGACCAGGATTAGGTTTTTGCCTAGTTTTGAACTTTGTCAGTCTGCCTGGCAGGCTCATGAGCAGCTCAGCACTCGATACATTCAGACTGTGGCAGACAGTATAATCAATCCACAATCTTTGATCCTGGCAAAGCTTAGCATCCGAAGATTACAAACAGCAGGGGAGATTGATCGCATCCACACAGTGCCACTGCGGACGGACCCCCTTCTGTCTGGGTACGTGACTCAATGTTGGTCTGCAGAGTGATTTCAGGGGGTGATTCAGCAGTGACAGGAATCATGTGAATTGACAGTCTGCTGCCATTTCTGGGCAGGGAGGGGGTGTCGACGCTCCCTGTTTTCCAAAACAGAAGCGTGTTGTCGCCATTGGAGAGGGGGAGTGGAGAGGCTAAGATCTCCGTCAGCTGACGGAGATTACCTGGCCTCTTTTAGTCCTCTACGGCGGCTGGTTTGTGTGACTCCATGGTCACTCAGCCGGCCAAAGGGATCGCAGATGATCCAATGATGCGTTCTTGGACACAGCTCTGATCAGTAGTGCATGCAGGAGACGTGACACCTCTTGCTGCATTACCATATTCCAGCTACTGAACTGCTAACATGTTAGCAGCTGTGATAGCATATCTGTCCACAGCTGAATCATCCCATCTGTTCTGCAGTGTTTTCTGAAACTCAAGTGATTTTGGAAGCTATACTGATTTATGTTCTGTAAGTCAGTCTGCTCCTGATATACCCCATTCCAAACAGTATGAGAATACGCTGCCTACACTGTTACTTACTCCTAATTTGCATAGTTGTACATTGCTGCATTCATCTTTCCCTCTATCCTGACTAGTCTCCCAGTTCCTGCTGCTGAAAAACATTCCCACAGCATGCTGTTGTCACCACCATGCTTCACTGTAGCGATGGTATTGGCCTGGTGATGACAGGTGCCTGGTTTCCTCCAAACATAATGCCTGGCATTGACGCCAAAGAGTTCAATTTTTTGTTTCTCATGGTCTGAGAGTCCTTCAGGTGCATTTTGGCAAATTCCAGGTGGGCTGCCATGTGCTTTTTACTAAGGAGTGGCTTCTGTCTGGCCACTCTACCATACAGGCCTGATTGGTGGATTGCTGCAGAGATGGTTGTCCTTCTGGAAGGTTCTCCTCTCTCCACAGAGGACTGCTGTAGCTCTGACAGAGTGACCATCAGGTTCTTGGTCACTTCCCTGACTAGGGCCCTTCTTACACGATGGCTCAGTTTAGATGGCCAGCCAACTCTAGGAAGAGTCCTGGTGGTTCCGAACTTCTTCCATTTACGGATGATGGAGGCCACTGTGCTCATTGGGACCTTCAAAGCAGCAGATATTTTTCTGTACCCTTCCCCAGATTTGTGCCTCGAGACAATCCTGTCTCTGAGGTCTACAGACAATTCCTTGGACTTCATGCTTGGTTTGTGCTCTGACATGCACTGTCAAGTGTGGGACCTTATATAGACAGGTGTATACCTTTTCAAAATCATGCCCAAACAACTGAATTTACCACAGGTAGACTCCAATTAAGCTGTAGGAACATCTCAAGGATGATCAGTGGAAACAGGATGCACCTGAGCTCAATTTTGAGCTTCATGGCAAAGGCTGTGAATACTTATGTACATGTGATTTCTTAGTTGTTGTTTTTTTTATTACATTTGCAAAAATCTCAACAAAAACTTTTTACGTTGTCATTATGTGTGTAGAATTTTGAGGACAAAAATGAAATGATTCCATTTTGGAATAAGGCTGTAACATAACAAAATGTGGAAAAAGTGAAGCGCTGTGAATACTTTCCGGATGCACTGTGATTATACAATCTCCATGTTTGCTTACACTGAAATGGGTGCAATTAGTTGTGTCTGCACTAGAGAGATACATGATATTGTGATCCAAATGTAACATTTAATTATATTTATATAGTGTTTTTCTCCAAAAGGACTCCTAACTAGGGGCCTGATTCAGGGATGTATGCTAATACCACTGCTGTTGCAAATATGTACACAGTGGCTGTGTGAACATATGCAGATGACTCGGACACTGGGACTTGTATTGGGACGCCTACCGGCGGCTTCACAAATCCAAATGTCTGCACACAAATATGATTATCTGTGTTCTGGCTAACCCTATTGTCTTGCAGAATGGCCACAGAGACACTGGAGCCATTTTTACTGTGTACGGGATCACAGTCGCAGGCTAAGACACTCCCCAAAATGGTAGTGGCACACTTGTGTTAGAGATCCCTTCCCCGACCTATTGCCCCCAACAAACTGTCCCTGAATGTCAATCACTTAGAATAAATCCTCACTGCAAGCGACAACGGTAATGGATATTGACTCCTGCGCAGTGCGACTCGGACGCATACGCAGACCACCGATAATCGCTCAACTGTGTAAGCATTGCCACTACGTCCATATCTGAATCAGGATCGAGGTTTCCAAATACCACTCCGAGCAGCAATTCTTTATGAGCCACATAAAATGAACATATTTACTGGTTGCTATAAAAAAGGACTGTATATAAAGATATTTAAGTGACTGGATCAGTAACTTGCTAGAACAATATGAGATATTAAGGTCACCTTTTCTAATGTGACTGCATATACAGTGATGAAGCCTCCAGCCTCATAAAATATTTTAGCTAATAATATAAAGTGAATTTGAAAGAGATTTTCCATTTAAAAACCGTAAAATGTCTAACTGTTGACCTGGTGGCCCAGAGGCAGGGACTTCCACCTCAAGTAATATGAGGAAGTTCTACTGTAGGTTATAGACAAGAGAAGGAACTGGCATTCATGTGTGGTATTCGGTAAATGATTATAATCTGTGGGTTGAATGGTTTTGATTTTTTTCTTTATAATGGACCTGAACCACTATGAATCGCAATATTGCGTACGCACACAGTTCAACTGCGATAGTATGCTAATCCATTGTGATGGCAATGCACACTCAGCACAACATAAGGATGCCCACCTTACCGTACACACATCCGTAATGCTTAGCAGAATAGCGAAACCATCGGTACCATCGCAGCCTCACGCACACTTGCACAAGCCCTGACCTTACTCAGAAATTGCTAATAACCACACATGCTATGAGACCTCACACTGCGTATGGCATCCCAGTGGATAATTTATGCACGTGTTTCCCCGACCACCCCACCCCCCCCGTCACCACCCACAAACGGCACTTCCTGTCAATCACTCTGTGAGGGGTCTGCCTAGTTTCTGCGATTGCAGTCCCGATCGCAATAGTTAGTTTGCACGCAGGCAGTGCGATTTATGTGCAGAACGCAACAATTGGCTGATTGCGTGCATTTTAGCAATTGCGATCCAAGCTGAATCAGGCCCAATGTCCCTTGCTAAATAGTTCATGTTTTAAGTGGTCAGTGTTTCAGAATATTTGTATTTTATATATACTGCATCACTTATAGCACAAAATGACTTCCCAGAGAAATACAGCATTGGTTTCACTAACATTTGCTATTGTTATAGTTAAGACTGGATTCTGTGTAAAATAATATAATCTAATATATTCTGTGGCCTCAGTAAGATTTATTGTGGACAGGGGTGCTAAATGCATTTACAATGCTAATGAAATGTTGGGTAGAATGTTTTTCTTTTTTTTTTTTTTTTTTTTGTTGGTTTAACAAAGTTAATAATTATAACCCTTTTTAGGTATGTGTCCACTATGATGTATTAGAGTTAAACTATAGGGTAGATTTACTAAAGCTTCTAAAACAGACAAGTGGTGATGTTGCCCAAAGCAACCAATCAGATTCTAGCTAACATTTCTATATTGCATTCTAGAAAATGTTAGACAGAATCTGATTGGTTGCTTTGGGCAACACCACTACTTTTAGAAGCTTTAGTAAATCTACCCCTATATGTTTCAGATTAGTATTGTGTTATAAGTGTATGATCTAGACCAGTGGCGGGGAACCTTTTTTCTGCCGGAGGCCATTTTGACATATGTATATCATTATTTGCGGGCCTGGTGCAGGTCACGCCCCTCCGTGTGATGCCACACGGGGGCGGGGCCACAATCACCGGTGATTACAGCCGATGTGGCTGACTATCCCATTCAGCGCTATGCTGCGGGGGCCGGCATATCGGGTGGTCGGGCACCGAATCGCCCAGTGTGTACGGAACACCCCATATATTGGCCCGTCGGCAGTCGGATTGTGTTTCGCATCGCTGGGTACACACGTCGTTTAGTGTGTACCCAACTTAAGTCATTATGCCAACAGAGGCACACATTATGTAATAATCTGTTTGTTCATCGTACAGTATTATCATTTTTATTCTGTTTTCCATGCAAAATTAATTAACCTTTTACTTTAATAACACAGCACATTATAAACCCTGATCTTTTCTTCCTGACAGGCAAGAAAGGAGCAATGTGATGTCTATGTCTGGTCAGGGTAAGTGGCCTTGCTGATTTTCCATCTGTGCATTATGTTACAGGGAAATATTTTATGTGTAAGGATTTTTTTTTTTTCATGAGTAAGAGCTACTAAATGTCCTTTATATGTGGGAGACCCCTTCCAGTGGCCAAATTATCATCAAATATCTTAAGTTTATCTCACAAATAGTCTGTAGTCTCTCGTATGTCTGATAGGAGAAATGAGTAATGATAATAAGAAACATATTTGTTTTAGATATAAGTAACGTTTCCCACATGTATAGATTAGGGGTGAGCGGGTTCGGAAATCCAACCCCCCCCGAGCCCCCCCGATCCGAGTCCGATCCGAGTCAGGCTCGACTTTTCCCGCCTGACTCGGATCTGAAATCGAGGCAAAACATCATCATCCCGCCTTCCGAGTCTCGCAGGTTTTGGATCCTATATAAGGTACCCGCGTCGGCGCCATTTTCTCACTCGGCTGTGGACAGTGAAGAGGGAGGGTGGGAGTTAGGGCTGGCTGGGCTGTGTAGTGTAGTGTAGTGTAGTGCTGCTGTTGTCCACTACTTCAAAGTCCATAGGGGCTGGCTGTGTTGTGCTGTGCTGCTGTTGTTAATAGGGGCTGTGTCCACTACTTCAAAGTCCATAGGGGCTGGCTGGACTGTGTTGTGCAGTCAGTTCTCCATAGGGGCTGTGTCCACTCCAAAGTCCTGTGCAGTGTCCCAGTCCTAAAGGGGTGCTGTAGTGTTGTCCAGGGGGTGCTCTGTCCATCAGGGGTGCTCCCCCCAAGTGCTAAAAAAATAATATATTTTCTGTGTTTGTGAATTGTGTGCGCAGTAGCCGCACGTGCATCAACAAAGTAGTGCCAAGCGTGCGCCTGTGTCATAAGTAAAGGGCCGGCTGGCTTGACCGTTAAAGGGTGCTGTAACCCCCAAAGTACACTCCAGTCCAAACCAAAAAAAAAAATATTTTCTGTGTTTGTGAATTGTGTGCGCAGTAGCCGCACGTGCATCAACAAAGTAGTGCCAAGCGTGCGCCTGTGTCATAAGTAAAGGGCCGGCTGGCTTGACCGTTAAAGGGTGCTGTAACCCCCAAAGTACACTCCAGTCCAAACCAAAAAAAAAATTATTTTCTGTGTTTGTGAATTGTGTGCGCAGTAGCCGCACGTGCATCAACAAAATAGTGCCAAGCGTGCGCCTGTGTCATAAGTAAAGGGCCGGCTGGCTTGACCGTTAAAGGGTGCTGTAACCCCCAAAGTACACTCCAGTCCAAACCAAAAAAAAAAAAATTTTCTGTGATTGTGAATTGTGTGCGCAGTAGCCGCACATGCATCAACAAAGTAGTGCCAAGCGTGCGCCTGTGTCATAAGTAAAGGGCTGGCTGGCTTGATCGTTAAAGGGTGCTGTAACCCCCAAAGTACACTCCAGTCCAAACCAAAAAAAAAATTATTTTCTGTGTTTGTGAATTGAGTGCGCAGTAGCCGCACGTGCATCAACAAAGTAGTGCCAAGCGTGCGCCTGTGTCATAAGTAAAGGGCCGGCTGGCTTGACCGTTAAAGGGTGCTGTAACCCCCAAAGTACACTCCAGTCCAAACCAAAAAAAAATTATTTTCTGTGTTTGTGAATTGAGTGCGTAGTAGCCGCACGTGCATCAACAAAGTAGTGCCAAGCGTGCGCCTGTGTCATAAGTAAAGGGCCGGCTGGCTTGACCGTTAAAGGGTGCTGTAACCCCCAAAGTACACTCCAAACCAAATAACAAAATATTTTTTCTGTGTTTGTGAATTGTGTGCGTAGTAGCCGCACGTGCATCAACAAAGTAGTGCCAAGCGTGCGCCTGTGTCATAAGTAAAGGGCCGGCTGGCTTGACCGTTAAAGGGTGCTGTAACCCCCAAAGTACACTCCAAACCAAATAACAAAATATTTTTTCTGTGTTTGTGAATTGTGTGCGCAGTAGCCGCACGTGCATCAACAAAGTAGTGCCAAGCGTGCGCCTGTGTCATAAGTAAAGGGCCGGCTGGCTTGACCGTTAAAGGGTGCTGTAACCCCCAAAGTACACTCCAGTCCAAACCAAAAAAAAATTATTTTCTGTGTTTGTGAATTGTGTGCGCAGTAGCGGCACGTGCATCAACAAAGGAACAGCGCCAAGCGTGCACCTGTGTCCCATAAGTAAAGAGCCGGCTGGCTCATTTCTTAAAGGCTGGTGTAACCCCCAAAGTGCACTACTCTCCAGCAAAAATAAAAAAAATATTTTCTGTGTTTAGCCGCACGTATATATCAAATCGATATAACATAAATGGAGGACCAAACTTTCTCCGAAAAAAATAAAATAGAGAAAGATCAAGAACCACTTCCTCCTAGTGCTGAAGCTGCTGCCACTAGTCATGACATAGACGATAACATGCCATCAATGTCGTCTGCCAAGGCCGATGCCCAATGTCATAATAGAGGGCACATACAATCCCAAATGACAAAGTTCAGGAAAATGACCTTGAAAAAAACATTTAAATCAGCTGAAGAGAAACGTAAACTTGCCAATATGCCATTTACGACACGGAGTGGCAAGGAACGGCTAAGGTTGATCCCTAGTATGTTCATGACTAGTGGTTCAGCTTCACATGACGATGGAAGCCCTCCTCCCACTAAAAAAATCAAAAGAGTTAAGCTGGCAAAAGCACAGCGAAGAACTGTGCTTTCTAAGAAGATATCACAAATCCCCAAGGAGAGTCCAAGTGTGGTGGTGGTTGCGATGCCTGACCTTCCCAGCACTGGACGGGAAGAGGTGGCTCTTTCCACCATTTGCTCGCCCCCTGCAAGTGCTGAAAGGAGCACCCACAGTCCACTTGCTGATATGCCAATTGAAGATGTCACTGTTGAAGTACAACAGGATGAGGATACTGGTGTAGCTGGCGCTGAGGAGGAAGTTGGCGAGGAGGATTCTGATGGTGATGTGGTTTGTTTAAATCAGGCTCCGGGGGAGACAGTTGTTGTCCGTGGGATGAAAAAGCCCATCACGGTCATGCCTGGGCAGAAGACCAAACATTCCACCTCTTTGGTCTGGCAATATTTCTATCCAAATCCGGACAACAACTGTCTTGCCATATGTACCATATGTAAAGGTGAAATAAGTAGGGGTAGGGACGTCAACCACCTAGGAACATATTCCCTTATACGGCACCTGCAGCGCATTCATAAAAAGTTACTGTCAAGTTCAGAAACTTTGGCTAAGACCGTAAGCAGTCCAGGGACACCTAAATCCCGTTGTCCTGTTGTATCCAAGCGCCTGCAAACCACACCGTCAACTCCCTCCTCGTCAATTTCCTCCTTAGTCAGGATCGGAAGTAGTCCTGCAGGCAATGTCACTGGCATGACTGACTCTCCTATCCGCGATTCCTCCGGAGGATCCTGCATTGCTACGCCTACTGCTGCCGCTGCTGCTGTTGCTGGGAGTCGTTCATCATCCCAGAGAGGAAGTAGGAACACCACTACTTTTACTAAACAATTGACCCTCCAACAGTCCTTAGCGAGGAGGATGAAGTACGACAGCAGTCATCCTGAAGCAAAACGTATAACTGAGGCCTTGACTGCTATGTTGGTGTTAGATGTGCGTCCGGTATCCGCCATTAGTGCAGTGGGATTTAGACAATTGATGGAGGTAGTGTGTCCCCGGTTCCAAATCCCGTCTAGATTCCACTTCACTAGGCAGGCGATACCGAGACTGTACAGAAACGTCAGAAAAAGTGTCCTCAGTGTCCTGAAAAATGCCATTGTACACAATGTCCACTTAACCACGGACATGTGGACAAGTGGAACAGGGCAGACTAAGGACTATATGACTGTGACAGCCCACTGGGTAGATGTATCACCTTACGCAGCAACAGCAGCAGCGTCACCAGTAGCAGCATCTCAGAAACGCCAGCTCGTTCCAAGGCAGGCTACGCTGTGTATCACCGGTTTCAGTAAGAGGCACACCGCCGACAACCTCTTAGAGAAACTGAGGGAAATCATCGCCCAGTGGCTTACCCCACTTAGACTCTCCTGGGGATTTGTGATATCTGACAACGCCACCAATATTGTGCGGGCATTACATCTGAGCAAATTCCAGCACGTCCCATGTTTTGCTCACACAATAAACTTGGTGGTGCAGAATTTTCTGAAAAGCGACAGGGGCGTGCAGGAGACGCTTTGGGTGGCCCGAAAAATTTCTGGCCACTTTCGCCATTCAGCGACTGCGTGCCGAAGACTGGAGCGCCAGCAAACACTCTTGAACCTGCCCCGCCATCACCTGAAGCAAGAGGTTGTGACGCGGTGGAACTCAACCCTCTATATGCTTCAGAGGATGGAGGAGCAGCAAAAGGCCATACAAGCCTATACATCCACCTATGACATAGGCAAAGGAGGGGGTATGCACCTGACTCAAGCGCAGTGGAGAATGATTTCCGTGTTGTGCAAGGTTCTCCAGCCCTTCGAACTTGCCACACGTGAAGTCAGTTCAGACACTGCCAGCTTGAGTCAGGTCATTCCCCTCATCAGGCTTTTGCAGAAGCAGCTGGAGAAAGTGAAGGAGGCGCTAAGACGGAGCGATTCCGCTCGGCATGTGGGACTTGTGGATGAAGCCCTTCATTCGCTTTGCCAGGATTCCAGGGTGGTCAATCTGTTGAAATCAGACCACTACATTTTGGCCACCGTGCTCGATCCTAGGTTTAAAGCCTATGTGGTGTCTCTCTTTCCGGCCGACACAAGCCTGCAGAGGTGCAAAGACCTGCTGGTGAACACACTGTCAGCTGAAGCGGAACGTGACACGTCAACAGCTCCTTCTTCATTTTCTCCCGCAACTGGGGCTGCCAGGAAAAAACTTAGGTATCCTAAGCAACACGCTGGCGGTGATGCAGGGCAGGCAGGACCAAGTTTGGACATCTGGTCCGGACTGAAGGACCTGGCAACAATTTCTGACATGTCTACTATCACTGCATATGATACTGTCACCATTGACAGAATGGTGGAGGATTACATCGGTGACAGCATCCAAGTAGGCATGTCAGACAGTCCATACCTGTACTGGCAGGAAAAAGAGGCAATTTGGAGGCCCCTGTACAAACTGGCTCTATTTTACCTGAGTTGCCCCCCCTCCAGTGTGTACTCCGAAAGAGTGTTTAGTGCAGCCGGGAACCTTGTCAGCGAAAGGCGTAGGAGGTTGCTTCCACAGAATGTGGAGAAGATGATGTTCATCAAAATGAATTATCAGCTCTTCCAGGGAGACCAGCCTCCAGAACGTACAGAGGGACCTGTGGTGGTGGATTCAAGTGGGGACGAGTTAATACTTTGTGAGGATGAGGATGTACACACTGAAGAGGGTGAGGAATCGGTGGATGAGGAGGATGAGAGGATGAGGATGACATCTTGCCTCCGTAGAGCCAGTTTGTGCAGGGACACATTAATTGCCAGCTTGTTTTGTGGGGGCCCAAACGAAACAATCATTTCAGCCACAGTTGTGTGGCAGACCCTGGCGCTGAAATGATTGGTTTGTTAAAGTGTGCATGTCCTGTTTATACAACATAAGGGTGGGTGGGAGGGCCCAAGGACAATTCCATCTTGCACCTCTTTTTTTTCTTTGCATTATGTACAGTTTGGGGCCTAGTTTTTCAAACTGCCATCCTGTCTGCCACTGCAGTATCACGCCTAGATGGGTCACGTGTTTGTGCCGCCCACTCGTGTCGCTTAGCATAGTCATCCAGCCACCTTGGTGCAACCTTTTGGCCATAAAAACACTATTGTGAGGTGTGAGGTGTTCAGAATAGACTGGAAATGAGTGGAAATTAAGGTTATTGAGGTTAATAATAGCATAGGAGCAGAAAAACCTACAAATTCTGTGATTTTAGCTGTTTTTATGCTTTTTTTTCAAAAAAATACAGATCCAAAACACAAAGCCCAGAACCCAAAACACGGAAGGGTGGTTTTGGCAAAACCAATCCAGATCCAAAACACGAAGAAAGATCCAGATCCAAAACCAAAACACAAAACACGAAAAGTGTCCGGTGCACACCCCTAGTATAGATGCTGGTATAAGTTCTACCAACACACAGTCTTACCTACATCCGAGATGGTTACATTCTCATTATATGTAGCCAAGTGTAATGAGTGAGCAATGCTATTTCTCTGAAATTCACATTAATTACTATGTCCACATCCTCTACTTAATGTATTCATTCTGTTCCATCTGCTGCAGCCACTCCCACATGTGACATTTCTCTCCATTAGCAATTACTACAGTACTGGTGAAATTCCCATTTTATGCCTGTCCTAGGGATGGGACTTGGGTGACACTCTGGAGATACCCTTTAATATTTGTGTACATGAAGTACACATCTCTGTATTTCTGCAAGAATCTGTATCATTATAGAGCTGCTGTAGGAGTGGGGTTTATATGCTGCTAAACAAGATAGACCGAGAGACTATAACAATGTCTGTAGCAACTATGCAGTACATAAGGTCACTGTTTGGAGTGAGACTTTGACCTCGAGCCTCTAAAAGCAGCAATCTCAAGAACTAATATTATTTTTGTAAACCTAAGTTGATGTTCCATGCTTTAGGAAGAATGTTATTTACCATTTCTTCTTGGTTTGTTTCTATGTATTGCTGCTATTTATTGATTGATAATTCTGCATATTTTCCACTATATTATGTGAATACAATGGTAAACACAGTCACATGGCTAATGACATGGTGGAACGCTGCACTGAGCTCTATTTTCATTGTGACCTCCTCCTTCTCTCTCTTCTGCCACTACATGACTTGCTGAGACCATGGCCCTGTGGCAGCTTATTTGTTTATACTCCAGAGTGGTATTGAAAAGGAGGTAATGATTTGTAGGCACATAGCTAGGAAACCCAATAAATATTGATTCAGACACAGCGGGAGATGGAGATAGTAAGTTTGCTCGTCTCACAATAAGAGGCATGGCCTCAAATTAAAAGACTACCTTATGAATAAATGACGTTGACATAACCATAGGATTACAGTCAGCAACTGATGTTTTCCTCTTAAAATTTCCAAGGCCAACCAGCAGTCACCCCCCCCCCCCTTTTCAGGAAATTAACACCACATAAATAACATTGCTCCCAATAGAAGAAATAACATTGCTCCCCACAGAAAAAAGCACATTGCTCCCCACAGAGGAAATAACATTGCTCCCCACAGAAAAAAGCACATTGCTCCCCACAGAGGAAATAACATTGCTCCCCACAGAAAAAAGCACATTGCTCCCCATAGAGGTAATAACATTGCTCCCCACAGAAAAAAGCACATTGCTCCCCATAGTGACATTGGTGTGAGTGGTAGGTGAAGATGCTGCTGCCACCAGTCTGTATAGCGCTGATGGTCACTTGGGTCATTCCTGCGACAGGGCCCTTATCCAAAGCAATAAAAAAATGTTGGCAGAAGCGATTTCTACGTGGGCGGCAAAAGCTAGTTTAATATAAACATTTACGGTATGATGCAAGATTTTACTAATTTAAATTAGATGTCTGCTCCTAGATATGAGGGTTGTACCCCATGAAAATGAATAGTATGTACAAAAGAGAGAGCTCAACAATCAGAGAGTAAATTACAGCAATGAACCAACTGTAATTTGACAAATTATATATATTTTACTGGAAACTCACTTAATGACAATAACACATTCAATTTGCAATATATCAGAAATATTTGTATCTATAATACTAAAAAAAAAATAATAATCGGGAATCCTTTTACAACAGTCAGCCATGTTTAACAATGTCTCGAATGCACAAAAAAACACAATGCAGATGATGTTTGCATCTGTTTCATGCTGGGGGTCTAATTGTATGCAATGCACATGGGTTCTAAATATAAAAATGACTGCTTTTTTAATGAATTGTTAGGCCACACCTGAAAAGGGGTGTGGCCTAAAATGGGCATGGCCTCACGGGAAATCCTCCCTGGTGATGCTGGGCTGCCCCTGGAGACTAGTTCCTGCACTGTCAGCTCCTACTCTGTGACAGGAGCCGAGTGCTGCAGCTATCAAACTTAAATTTGTCCCAATGAAATATGGTCCATCCAAGGCAATATTGCTGTTTTTATTCTAGTGTGCCAAGGGGAGTCCTGCTTCATTGTGTGGTTTCAGACAGTGAGGTTTCTCAGCACTGGGTTCATACTAGGTAAACACAGTAAAAAGAACACCTGGTAGGCAGTATCTTGTCAGTTTGTACTGAAGCCAACATCTTCATATACCTGCCATTAGCTATACTGTATGCATTGCAAGCAGTGCTGTACTTACAGCTGTAGGCATCAGAAGATGCCAGACAGAGGTGAAATTCCTCTAAGACAGATTTACAGATATCACAGCACTCAATAATAGCATTACTGTTAGGATACCATCAGCAAATGCCAGGACTCTGAGTAGTGCAAAGTGCCACATATTTGTACTTTGGAAATCTAATATACTTCTAATTAACAAGTAATGGTCCTGCTCGCCTTCAACTTTCTTGTTTTCCTTCTTGCTTCCATTATTTTATATATAATTATTTGAATTAAATCTTGGACTCCATCATATTTAAAGGGACCAAACACAAAGATGACTGGATTGCTTTTATGAAGCGACCCAATGTGCAATGCAAATCGGCTTGATTTTCCGTCATGTTGCAATCCTATGCTCTGCTCCCAGTAGGTGAGCTTTGAAATTCTGTACCTAGGTTTGCAAGTTGGCAGGAAAATCTGAAGAGATCCAAAGTGTAAATGTCACATAATAGTCCTAAATGGGATGTTATCCCTTTAAAAAGAAAAAGCACTTTACATCTAAGACATACTATGTTTAGCCTCATTAATGGCTTCAGTTAATTATAAGTGTATTTTTCTCATTACTGGAAGTGCAGGTAGAAAGCCATCTCTCTGTGAAAGTACAAGATAGAAGCATAAAATGAGTCCCATTGAAAAGTATAGGACCACACCTAAAGAGGACTGCTTAAATGTCTTCAATAGATTAGAGTTTATAGGGTGGAAAGAGGCATTTGCTTGTCACACATCTAGGAATGCCTCTAAATATGCCCCCTCTTTACCCCTCTATCTCCTCTTGCTCTGAAAATGAAACCTGGTATGCCTTCTCTATACTTGGCAAGGAATTACTGTTCGTAGCCCTGTCTTTACCATTTTCTGTTTCCAGCACATAAGCTATTGTCTAACTCCTGCTCAATGTAGGCCTGATTCTAAACTGCAAGCAAAGCCGATATTCACGCAAATGCTCAATGTTTTTCATCTGCGCATGCATATAAGTCGCTAAAATGTCACACCGTGCATACATCCGGCAGAGTCACAGTATGGATTGAGAAACATGGCCCCAGAAATGCATTGGGCTTCCTGGGCAGTGTCTGGGAACTGACTATTCAGACACACTGTCTGACAGCATGTCGCATAACTGGTTGTGAGTGGTTATCCGCTCACATTGGTGGCCATACTCTGACTGATAATCTGCACCTAGCGGGATTATTTACTCTAAAGATACTTAAAGTGGGCTTCCCAGTCCTTGCACATTCATGCGCTTGTACACCGGGGGAAGGACTCGTAGAGAAATTTGGTCTGGCCGCTTAGATTCTACATTGGTGATGGTCCTAGGAATGGCAATCCACCATCGATGGCTAAATGCCAATGGTTTTGCCGTTGATGGCAGAGATTCAATGCTTCTGTGCCATCGAACCCCAAAATGTTCATAGCACAGAGCCCCAAAATGTTTGTTTATTTCTTCTTCCTGGCGCTGGGATACAAAACCTAGCTCCACCTCTGACCTGTCTGTGAAGCCCCCACCCCCACCCCCACTGCTGATGAGCCCACTGCCCTGTGAGTAATAGAGCAGGGATGACCGTTGTTGGGCGAAACCATCGATGGTTTATACCATCGAGGCTAACCACCAATGGTACCATTAGTGGTGACTATCGATGATTAACCCACCGATGGCCATCCTTAGCTGATCCTGCTGCTGCCAGTGATTGAAGGAACTACAGCTCCCGACAGCCCTTGTTGCCAGGAGCTAAACACAGCCTCTCTGGGGGCGGATCCAAGCAAGAGGAATAGCAAGCATGAGATTGTGAGGCATTAAGGGGGGTATTCATGAAAGCTTGGAGAATGATAAAATTTTGAGAGATAAAGTCCCAACCAATCAGCTCCTAACTGTCATTATTCAAACACAGCCTGTAAAGTAAACTTTAGGAGCTGATTGGTTGGGACTTTGGCCCTCATTCAGAGCCGTACGCTCTGAGCAGAGCGCACGCTCTGAATGAGGGCTGGGCTCCATTTTCATGGAGCGTCCTCCTGGACGCTCGAATAGCTGTGGGTCACCACCCACAGGCTATACGAGCGTGCTTTTTGATGGCCGCGATGGTCGAGACCATCGCGACCATCGAAATTGCGAGCCGGAGCCTGCGGTTGAGGTTTTCAACCGCAAGCTCCGGAGTGATTTTGGCTCTATCAGAGCCAAAATCACTCCCACTGACATCACTAGTGATGTCAGTGGGCCGGCTTCTGACGGGAGGCGTTCCCGTGGGAACACCCCCGTCAGGGAGGCACGCCCCCGGCACGCCCACCAAAGGGGGCGTGCTGTCAATCAACATTGACAGCACGCCCCCTTTGATCGGACACAACGAGCGAAGGACTTTCCTTCGCTCGTCGCGTCTGGCGCATGCGCACGACGGAGCTCCCTCCGTCGTGCGCATGCTCAGTGCATAACATCGACCCACTTGCGAGCGGACAGCCGCTCGCGAGTGGGTCTGAATCAGGCCCTTTATCTCTAAATTTTATCTCTCTTCAAGCTTTCATGAATACTCCCCATAGAGAGAAGTGAAAGAGACTTCTATGGTGTAGGAGAGGGGGTTACAAGAAACAGGAGTGAGAAGAAAGAATGTGCAGGGGGTTCTGTGAGGGGAGAGCTGTGAAGGAGGAGAAGGATCACTGCTAGAGATATTTGTATGCTTTTACAGCTTAGTGTAATATGCAAATAAAAATAGTTCATTGTTAATACATAGAATAACCTAACGTGAGCATGAATGCAAAATGCCAACATCATACAAGGGGTAGGAGTTGTTACACCTTTGGTCTGAAGATAAAAGTGCGGCTTTCAGCTCTGTTGTTGACCTTTTCTTTTTTAGATTTCACTGATTTTCCAGCACCGCCCCCACATCTCTCTGGGCCGGCAGTCCGCCCTCCTTGGACCACAGATCCTTCGTTTGCTGAGCGCTATGCTCCTGATAAAACTACTACTGTAATGACTAAGCATAGCCAGCCGGCAACTCCTACTCCTGCTCAGAACCGCAGTTCCATCCTGCAGGCAGCTCAACCGGCCTCTACTGGGGACAAGACTCCTATCTGTTCTCAGTGCAACAAAGTCATCCGGTAAGTGGGATTCAGATCATCGGATCAGTCGAATATTCTGATCGATTCCCTGTATTTGCCAATTTCTGTTGGGAAATCATCAGTACCATCATCAGCTAGCACATCTATGGGGAAGAGTATTTCTAGTTCATTACTAAAACTACTATTGCCCCATTAATGTGTTACTGTTCATTATTAAACATAACTGTGGTTTATGTGCTGTGTGTCATTGTGTCTCAACAGTGGGCGATACCTTCTGGCACTGGGGCGTTATTATCACCCCGAGGAGTTTACTTGCTCACAGTGCCGCAAAGTGCTTGAGGAAGGAGGGTTCTTTGAGGAGAAGGGATCCATATTCTGCCCACTCTGCTATGATGTTCGGTTTGCCCCCAACTGTGCAAAGTGTAAAAAGAAGATTACAGGGGTAAGTGTAGGCTAATTCTCATATTATGTAGGTATGTATTGTTCCATGCTGTGCTTCTTCAAAGCCGAGTGCTGAGACAATAGAAGCTGGGCTTTCCTTTGTAAGGAGAGCCACTTGTATCAGTTTGTTTAAACCTCTTGACACCCAAATATCAAAGACACTGTAGAAATATATTTCTAAGGGTACCCTTGTATGTATTGCTATAAGCACTCCTTTACTCCATTAAACCAAATGCCATATATACTATTATAGTCAATATTATGCTCAATTACAACTTTATTAGGTACATCTTTCTAGTACTGGGTAGGGTCCCTTTGCCCTCACAATAGGCTAGAAGCATTCCTCAGAGATTCTCATCCATGATGACATGATAGCATCACACAGTTGCTGCAAATTTGTTGGCTGCACATTCATGCTGCAAATCTCCTGTTCCACCACCTCCCGAAGGTGCTCTATTGGTTTGAGATCTGGAGAATGTGGCGACTACTTGTGTACACAAAACTCATTGTACTGCTAGTTAAACCAGTTTGAGATTACTTGTGCTGTTTGATATGACACATTATCCTACTGGAAGTAGCCTTCGCAGATGAGTAGACTATGGTCATAAAGGAAGATACATGGTCAGCAGCAATACTCCATCAAGACTGTGACAATTAAACAATGCTCATTTGATCTTACAGGACCTAATGTGTGCCAAGAAAACAATCCCTACAGTTTTACACCAACACCACCAGTCTGAACTATTGACAGGTTGGATCCATGGATTCATGTTGAAATTCTGATCCTACCATCTGCATGTTAGACTAAGTAATGTTTTTTCAATCTTCAATTGTCCAGTTTGGGAGAGCCTGCGGCTACTTTAGCCACAGTGTTCTGTTCTTAGATGGCAGGAATTGGAACTGGCGTGGTCTGCTGCTACTGTAGCACATCGACTTCAAGGTTCTTCGTACTGTGCATTCAGAAATGCTCTTCTTCATACCACTATTGTAACACATGGGATGCTTGAAGCAGGCTGGCCATTTTCCTATGACCTCTCTCATTAACAAGGGGTTTTCACCCATGGAACTGCCGCTCACTGGATGTTTTTTGTTTTGCACACCATTCTTCGTAAACTCTGTAGACTCCCAGGAGATCAGCAATTTGAGATATGCCAACTGTCAGTCACTTAGATCACATTTCTTCCCCATTCCGGTGTTTAGTCTGAACAACAACTTAACCTCTTGATCTTGTCTACATGCTTTTATGCATTGATTTTGCTGCCACGTGATTGGCTGATTTACAATAATTGAACTAATAACGTGGCCAATGTGAAACTCCGTTGGGTAAGTGATAAGCTTATTTGTAGTTAAAAAACTAAGCATTACATTGATCCATAACAATGTCTTATCTATTGGTAACTCAAGTATCTCTATAGCTGCATACACACACAACAATTTTGTAAATGAACGATTTTAGTAGACGATTTTCGTTAGTTTTTTCAAGGGAAAAAATAACCAAAAATCGTTTACTAAAATCGTTCATTTACTAAATGTAATGAACGATTTTTTTGAACTACAAACGATTTTTGCATATTCCCTTAATGAAAATCATTGAGTTGGTCAGTCTGACAGAACTACAAACTACAAACGTGAACGTGCATGAACGATAATCGTTCATCGTTTTAACTTAGAAAGTGAACGATTTTGTCAACGATTGAACGATAAACGATATCGTTAACGATAATCATTCAAAAAAATCGTTGTGTGTGTATGCACCTAATGGCTTAATCCGGCTGATAAATGTGACAGTTCTCAGCTGTCCATCACATTACAATGTATAAGCAATGGAATCAAAATGTATTGCTGTAGGTGTCATACTTTCCTATACTTGTAATTATCCTTTGTCAAAAGTAGGATGGCTACTTCCAAACTCAAAGGAGACATTTATGTTTAAAATAATATCCAATGTTAATAAATTCTGTTCCCCCCACGTTACTCTTTCATCGTACTTCCCTCTTTAACTCTTTTGAGAAGGGAGTCCCTGCCCAAGCAGGCTTTATAACAGTCGCACATAATGATACAGGTATAGACCTATGCAGCAACAGTTCTTGTTGAATACTTTGGGCGCTAGACCTTCTCTTATAAAAATATACCACTTTATTTCTCTGCTCCTGCACATGATGAATATTGTTACAGCAACTTCTCCTCTCCTTCCTGCTCAAATACTTTTTGTTTGTGGTCATCAAATACTTGACATGTCAGATGGTATATGACAATCTTATGAATATGGTATGCTTTACCCCACATTCTTCTTCACCAGCACATCCTTAAAGCACAGTTACAATAGATGTTACGCTTCTTACATATACATGTCCACTGGCCCTATGCTGGCCGGTGCATGTAGTTCTCCCACCTTATACTTGCAGGTCCCTCTGGCACTTTGACTGCCTGTGCCTGTAGTTCCACAGCTTCACACACATCTCTCCAGCAGCTCTCATCTCTGCTGCTTTAATGACGGACACAACCTAGCCAAGTGCATTATTCCTCCCTTGTGTGCTGCTACATTCTGCCTCTATTTGCCTTTCTGCAGACACTATGCAGAATACCTCATACTCAGTCTGCCTCTCTCTGCTCCCTAATGGACAGCAATATACAGATGGTCACACTCACATCTGCCTCTTTTGTGCATCCCTTCTCCTTCACATAGGACAGCAGTATACTGTACATACTTCTCCAATGCAGCTATGACTCTCTGAGCTGCAGCCCACCCCTCTCTTGCAGGGATGGCTCTTACAGGCACACTGCTTCCTCAGTGACCTCCTTTTAATGGCTGCTGGGGGCTTTTATACATAGAGGGCTCCTCTTCCCACTTAAAAGTAAATCTCTATATCAATACCTCTGCAGATGTTACCCTCTCCTGGGTGCTTCATGATAGAGCGATTTCACTGGGCTGCTCACACTGCAGGCTCCTGGCTACAGATTCTTTCATTGTCCAGCTCTTTCTCCAGGTCTCACTCCAAACCTCTCTCTAGGGGTCTATTTACCAAGCCTTGGATGGAGATAAAGTACCAATCAACCAGCTCCTGTAATTTTTTCAAACACAGCCTATGACATGATAGTTAGGAGCTGATTGGCTGGTACTTTATCACCGTTCACTTTATCTCCATCCAAGGCTTAGTAAATAGACCCCCATGTGTCTTTCTCACTTGCAGAATTCTCCTGTGACCGGTGTCACATCCTGGGGGCTTGTCCTAATGTAAAGGGGTGTGGCTCAAGCAAAACACATATATGTATCGTGACAATGTGTCCGCGCATGCGCCTACCGGCCGCCGCTGCTACCCCCGGCGCTAAGCACCGTCCCGGTGCTAATCCCCTCCCCCCCCGCGACCCCACCTCTCTGTACACTTACCTGCATGCTCCGGGCCCCCGGAGATGCCCTCCACGCCTCCGATCAGGTGATCTCCCATACTGCATACTGCACTGGGACCCAATCACCTGATGACTGGGCCGCAGTGCACTGTGGGAGACCAGCTGACCGGAGAGGAGACATCACCGGAGGCCCGATAACCGGTCCATGGAGTCAGGTAAGTAAAAAAAAATTTTTACAGTTTTTTTTTTTTTTTTTTTACAGTAACCAGCTTGCGGTCTGTTTAGACCACACAGCTAATTACTGGGACCGGCTCTGCTCTGCCTTTTAGAGCAGAGCAGGAGTCCGGTAACCGGGGAAGACCCTGGATAACGCCACCTCCAGGTGGCGTTATTTTCACAGGGCTTTCCCCGATATTTTTTTACAATTTATTTTTAGTAACTTTTTGGGAAATGCGATCTGATTACTAAAAATAAGTGATACTTAGGGGTTGGAGTAGAATTTTACGAATTCTACTCCAATTGCCCTGTAATAACTATAGGTGATACTAAAATAATGTGAAAAGGGTGTGAAAACACCCTTTTTCACTTTATTGTAGTAAAAATAATGTTAATAATTAGAGCCCTTTGTATCTACAGTGCATCCAGAAAGTATTCACAGCACTTCACTTTTTTCACATTTTGTTATGTTACAGCCTTATTCCAAGATGGAATAAATAAATTTTTTCCTCAAAATTCTATACACAATACCCCATAATGACAACGATTTTTGCAAATTTAATTTAAAAAAAAACCTAAGAAATCACATGTACATAAGTATTCACAACCTCTGTTCTATACTTTGTTGATGCACCTTTGGCAGCAATTACAGCCTCAAGTATTTTTGAATATGATGCCACAAGCTTGGCACACCTATCTTTTGGGCAGTTTCGCCCATTCCTCTTTGCAACACCTCTCAAGCTCCATTAGGTTGGATGGGAAGCGTTGGTGCACAGCCATTTTCAGATCTCTTCAGAGATGTTCAAACGTATTCAAGTCTGGGCTCTGGCTGGGCCACTCAAAGACATTCACTGAGTTTTCCTGAAGCCACTCCTTTGATATCTTGGCTGTGTGCTTAGGGTCGTTGTCCTGCTGAAAGATGAACCGCTGCCCCAGTCTGAGGTCAAGAGCGCACTGGAGCAGGTTTTCATCCAGGATGTCTCTGTACATTGCTGCATTCATCTTTCCCTCTGTCCTGACTAATCTCCCAGTTCCTGCCGCTGAAAAATATCCCCACTACATGATGCTGCCACCACCATGCTTCACTGTAGGGATGGTATTGGCCTGGTGATGAGCGGTGCCTGGTTTCCTCCAAACAGAACGCCTGGCATTCACGTCATAGAGTTAATTCTTTGTCTCATCAGACCAGAGAATTTTGTTTCTCATGTTCTGAGAGTCCTTCAGGTGCATTCTGGCAAACTCCATGCGGGCTGCCATGTGCTGTTTACTAAGGAGTGGCTTCCGTCTGGCCACTCTACCATACAGGCCTGATTGGTGGATTGCTGCAGAGATGGTTGTCCTTCTGGAAGGTTCTCCTCTCTCCACAGAGGAATGCTGTAGCTCTGACAGAGTGACCATCGGGTTCTTGGTCACCTCCCTGACTAGGGCCCTTCTCCCCCGATCGCTCAGTTTATACGGCTGGTCAACTCTAGGAAGAGTCCTGGTGGTTCCGAACTTCTTCCACTTATGGATGATGGAGGCCACTTTGCTCATTGGGACCTTCAAAGCAGCAGATATTTTTCTGTACCCTTCCCCAGATATGTGCCTCGAGACAATTCTGTGTCGGAGGTCTACAGACAATTTCTTGGACTTCATGCTTGGTTTGTGCTCTGACATGCACTGTCAAGTGTGGAACCTTATATAGACAGATGTATGCCTTTCAAAATCATGTCCAATCAACTGAATTTACCACAGGTGGACCCCAATTAAGCTGTAGGAAACATCTCAAGGATGATCAGTGGCAACAGGATGCACCTGAGCTCAATTTTGAGCTTCATGGCAAAGGCTGTGAATACTTATGTACATGTGATTTCTTAGGTTTTTTTTTTTTTTTTTTAAATTAATGTGGAAAAAGTGAAGCGCTGTGAATACTTTCCGGATGCACTGTATATTGGTCCTTCACTATGTACCCCAATCTTGATATTGAAAGTGATCATCATTCTGTACTAGTATAATGTCTAATTATTTTTTTTTATTACTCAAAAAATATTATTAGCTTAAGCCAATAACAAGTGAGTCCTTTTGTGGAGCACTCATTTCATTTGTATGTGAGTAAGTGATAATATAGTAAAACCTAACTTTTATTACTATTAAAACCTCCTTTAAAAAAAATGGGGTGTTGTGACTAAAATGAAAAAAATTATATAGTCAACCCCTAGGTTCCATATTGAAACATGTATGGTTTGAATACATCTGTTTATTTTTAAATCCCCCTATATGTGTGTCTGATTGCTGTGTGTGATGCTGCCCATCCACTACACGACATGGAAATGACAGCACGGTGACGACATTATAATCGTGCTGCTATTTCTATGTCTGTGATGTGTCTACACTGAGCGAGCAGTCGTTCAGTGCAGGCTCATCAATCATCTGGCAACATCCTGAACCTGACATTATCGTCAGGTTGACCAGCTTGTTTGCCCGATGATAGATGTCCGATACGACCAGCATGCACGCGCATCACTGGTCGTATTAGACATTAAACTGCACGATTTGCATGCGATTACCAAGCGATTGAGCTATAACAACTGTCGTTCTCGCTCAATCGCTAGGTTTAATCGCCTACTGGATGGGCAGCATAACAAGTAATATCTGTCGGTAGTAGTATATACTGGTAGTTTATCAGTGATTTGCCTTTTTACTTGATTGTTCTTTGACATGAGCTCCTGTATTGTATTCTTTGTGCAATATGTCATACTGTGCACTGGCTTTTTGTCGTTTTCCCAGGAGATAATGCACGCTTTGAAGATGACCTTTCATGTTCAGTGTTTTACCTGCGCTTTCTGTAAGACACCCATTCGCAACCGAGCCTTTTACATGGAGGAGGGGCAGCCGTACTGTGAAAGAGGTAAGAAGTGAGAGGAATGATCACTTTACTACATATTACTGAGACCATGTAATAATAACGCCATGAATATGTATGTTTAGATGGTCCTTTGCTAATGGGTGTTTTGTATCACAGATTATGAAAAGATGTTTGGTACCAAGTGCCGTGGTTGTGATTTTAAGATTGATGCTGGTGATCGTTTCTTAGAAGCCCTGGGATTCAGCTGGCATGACACCTGCTTTGTGTGTGCGGTAAGTGCGGCTTTACTTATACTGCAAGAACTTTCATTTTCTATACCTACGGCAATCATTGAGTTATTTAAAGTATATAATATTAGTATTTCACTGCCTATATTTTTAGTTGGTCAATACTCCATTTATATTGGATAATGAAGACTAGAGTGCCAAGCTTCAGTTGGTGCAGTTGTTTCTGTGTCTGTGCTTTTGTGCCTTACCTAACTAGTGAGAGAAGTTACTAGGACATGACTCTACAACTGACTCTGTTCCTTTCGTCATTTAGATCTGTCAGATTAACCTCGAAGG
Organism: Taudactylus pleione; assembly: GCA_031769625.1. NCBI lineage: Eukaryota > Metazoa > Chordata > Amphibia > Anura > Myobatrachidae > Taudactylus > Taudactylus pleione. The sequence goes on along the minus strand of JAUIMM010001983.1, from coordinate 760,098 downwards.
CAAGACGTTCTACTCCAAAAAGGATAAACCTCTGTGCAAGACCCATGCCTTCTCCAATGTCTGAGCTGCCGCCCCACCTGCACAGCCTCACAGACCTGCACACCTCATACACTCCACAGCTGCCTGCATAAAGCAACCGAACAGAGGAACATTCATGTCATAGAACTTATTGGTGGCCTGCTACATAATTCAGCTATATGGTCAACACTGCTCCGAGGAAAAACAATGTTGTCATTTTCTATTACATTTCAGCTTCCAACTGAAATGTTACTTAATTATAACTTTAGGTGCTAAACAGTTATTCAATAGATGAGGCATGCATCCTACAATCTGTTGTGTTTCTGATATGTTATACTTTGGAATTTATAGAGAGTATAGAAGAACAAAGTTATAGGAAAGCTCCATGTAGCTGAAAATAGTTCAGTTCTAGGTGACTGACTGTTCATTGTCATAAAAAATGTATTAAGAAAAGGTTGCCATGAGCACTGACACTTTGAGAGGAGAGGACAACACCATCACTTGTACTAGGCATATATGCCATTTATATTTTAGTCTGGGTTGTTTTTGTTTTTTTTGTTAGTTTTCTTTTTTTAATCAGTATTTTGAAGGAAGAGACGTCAGTGCGTATATTATAAGACAGAGCTCATATCTACACTCCATAGAGTACCTCAGCTAAGGCAGGCAAACAGGACATGATCCAGAGGGGAACATGATTGAGAGTTGGAACGTTTACATTAATTATTGGAAATCTTCACATAGTTTACAAGTTATGAGGTAGACAAATTGATACTGAAGGGGATCCTATAGAGGGCAACGTTTACATAGGTGCGGTTTACAATATATGTACACAAAGTACTATTTTGGTTTGAGTTTTTTGTATATAGATATATAATGTATGTACATTATATACTGAGGACTCCTGTTACATTTTCATGATTCCAGGCAGAAAAGATGTTTGCATAGGGAAGATAGAAGATTCCATGGCATAGAATGTGGTAAATGCATAGAGCTGACCTCCTTATGGTGTTAGCACAGCTACAGGCCTTATGGTTCCACAGTTGGACGTCTGCTAGTTTGACAATAGATACTATTAGTAAGGGTGCACCAGGTTTGTTTACACAGTGGGTTTGCATCTGTTTTGAAAGCAGTCCAGTCAGGGCAGTCACACCACACGTCTACTATGTGTTAAGAACTTGGTAACGTAGGGATAAATGATTCCAGTGATGACTATGACTGCCCATTTACACTGTAATGTACACTAGAAGCATTCCCAGTGCTGTGACCTTCATTCTGTGTTACAGTGTTAGCCGTCTAGGCACAGTGATTGTAAGACTCCATTATCCATACAAAACTGTGTACTTTACAAGCAGAACAAATGCAATGAGTGGACCCTTACTGCATTGCTTGTAAAATGGATTCAGATAAACGTGTAATAAAAAGGTTTAGCTTTAGGCAAGTCCTTGAGATACAGCTATCTGATGTCACATGACCTTAGTGCACACTTCAGGGAGCTAAAATGACATATACAATTATTTGGCCTTCCTGTTTAATTTATATATTCAATTCCATTTACTTTCAGCAGCAGATCTATAGAAAGATCCTGTGCACTTGGTGCATCCCTACGTAAAACACTGAAAAACACTCTAAGGAGTATATTTACTAAAGTGAGATTTTTTAGAAATGGAGTTGTTGCCCATAGCAACCAATCAGATTCTACTTAACATTTAACTAGCACCTTCCTAGAAGATAATAGCTTGAATCTGACTGGTTGCTATGGGCAACATCTCCACTTCTAAAAAGTCTCACTTTAGTAACTATACCCCTAAGTGTTACATTTTGATAAAACATGTCAGTGAGGTGTTCTTCAGTGATAGCTACTGAACTGCGCACACCTGTTTGCCTGTGCTATAATGGTCATGTTCACACCATTGTAATGTTGGTGCAAAGTTTCACCTGAATGCTGTGCTGTGAATCGCTTACTTTTATCTCCAAGATCTCACTTTTTTTCACTCTGCTTTAATGTAATGCACATTAATAAATGCTTCTTCATTGATGGGCGAAGATAATGGTGCTTGATCTTCTAAATGTTGGATTCTATTCAGTTTGATAATGGTTCTATACAGCCATGTCCAGTATCGGTGGATGAGGAGGGCACGTATGCTATGTACATGTTCTGAACAGGATAAACCAAATCCAGATATAAGGACATGAGGAGATGCTAGTACAGCATGCAATGAATACAGCCCATGGGCGACCCACCAGTAATATCAAAGTAATAATAAAGATAAAACTGAGCTGTTTCCAGTACATTTTCTCTCTACAGCAAATGTATAATTAGTACAATTACTATTAAATATACCAGTGCAATCAGTATGTCATAACTATAAAATATAGAATAAAGTGATCCTGTTTGATACTCACCTTTTAGCAAAAGGATGCTGATGCACAGAGAAGCCGACTTATCACTAATATATTCATTATACAACACAATTAAAATGCAAAGGCTTATATTAATAATAGGTATACTTTTTCCTTTCATAATAAAAGATTTGTTCTTATGTTGGGAACATTTAGCTATGAAAGAAGTAAAAGGTGTAAATAGTTAGAGAAGAGAACAGTATCATCATAATGGTTTACTCTCATGGCACAGCAACATCCTGCAGCGCTGAAAAATCAGTATATTAAATCATCCAGAATAATAATCCCTACATAAAAACAGTAAAGACATATGAGGGTGACAAAGAAGCTGCAAAATTTAGACTGATGATAGAGAGGGTCCTTCTCAGACTCGCACTTATGGGGGGGTGTCCTGTTGCCCAGACAGCCCCACCAGCCAACTCAGATCACACTCTTCTTTAGCATGAGTGTGCATTTCTTCCACTGAGGTCAATCAGCAGACAGTACTCTGGGCCTGATTCAGACCCGCTCGCAAGCGGGTCGATGTTGCCCAAGTGCGCACGACGGAGGCGGCTCCGTCATGCGCATACGCGAGACCCGAATAACGTCGGATAAGCCGTCGTTATGGGTCTCGCACCGAAGGGGGCGTGCTGTCGATGGTGATTGACAGCACGCCCCCTTTGGTGGGCGTGTCAGGGGCATGGCTGCCCAGACGGAGGCGTTCCCATGGGAACGCCTACCGTCTGGGGCCGGCCCCACTGACATCACTAGTGATGTCAGTGGGAGTGCTTTTGGCTCTGATAGAGCCAAAAGCACTCCAGGGCTTGCGGCAGCGAGACCCTACCGCAGGGTCTCGTCGCAAGCCCGATGGTCGCGATGGTCTTGACCATCGCGACCATCATTTTGGCCACTCGCTATAGTTGTGGGTGGTAACCCACAGCTATGCGAGCGGCCGGGAGGCCGCTCCAAAAAGGAGGAGAGACGGCCCTGATTCAGAGCGAGCACTCTGTCAGAGCGTCCGGCTCTGAATCAGGGCCTCTGTGTAGAGTCATCTCATGTAGCAGGCGCAGTGCAACCCCTTCTGCCCTCTAAGTAGCACATAAACCTGAGGCATGCATACAGTATAGGAGGGGGAAACGATGGAGATAACCCCAGGCTGCCTGAGAAGTGGGTGAATGTGCAGATGGAGGAGGTAAACATATACTTTACACAAGTGGAATTCTTGCAGTTTTAAAACCCTGGTCCATAAATTGCAGAAATTACCACATTGACATCAATACATTTACAGCCTTTAAGCCAATCAAGCTTGTAACTGTAAGCAGTAGTTTACCAGTTCGTAATATATGAAACATTTGTCTATAATGTGACCAGTGTCACTGATTATTTAAATAATTGGTTAACATGTACCTTAGAACAGATAAAAACATGATATTGGCAAAGACTTCCTTAATCCAGGTATTGGTGATTTTGTCAAAATAAAGGGTATATAGAAAAATAGCACCTGACTATAGGGCTATGATACACAGCCAATAAAATTGGACCTTCACATTGTGAAGTTCACAATATACAGTATGTCAGATTGATATACAGGGGAGCAGTTAAAGGGTGTTTCTCATTCCTCCACCTCCCATGTTACTGGCTTAGTTCGGATATCCAGCATATGGACACCCCTCTAGAAATCTTGTGTTTGCCACGGGGCCTAATCTCACAATATACGAGTGTATCCTGAATCTGGCTACTGGATATGGTCATGTTTATGGATCCACATATTTCTTCTGAAAGTCATTAGTAATTGAAGCCACAGTTGCAGCAGTATATTAGTAGGAGCTGCCAAGATGACTCCTAGATTACTAATATTCTGTCTCTCCAAGGACTGGACTGTATTACTGCAAACTATGTATGTGTTAGAAGTCTACTCGTTTACATCTGATTACAATGATTATTCTGTAAGTACTATTTCATAATTTAGTGCATTAAATAGAAATTCAATTATGTTAGGTAATCGCATTACTTCACATAAAAACGTCAAGTATTTAGAACAGTGTTTATCAAATTCAATCCAGTCCTCATACGCCGTCCACAGCTTTTATTTATATTTAATACATTGATAAATATTGTTTACAGCTAAGGCTGACATAACGCTCTACCAAATGGCAATATTTAATATAAGCTTATACTTCTACCCCATGTTTCCCGCCTAACGTACTAATATCCAGCATCAACAGGTCACAATGAATTACTGATTTCAGTTATGCAGCATTAGATTCCGTATATAATGTATGTTCACCATAACTATAGTAGTGCCTGAAAATTCATCCAGCAGATTACTATGTGCACGCACTAGTAACAGGCCACCATTTGATCCAACCACTCTGTTCAAAAGGTGAGCAACCGACTCGGATTTTTGTGGCCAAACTGAAAACAGTCATGTTACAATGTGTTGGGTCCATTGTGTTGCCACATTACGCTGTTACTTTCAGCAGGAGTGATATGGTAATGCAAAAGGAACATACTCAAATATTGCTGACTGTGAAAACACTGTGGGACATATTCAATTTGGAGCGAAAAGTCCTTTGCTGGACTTTTCGTCGTCATCGGAGGTTTTCAGGTCGAAAACTAATCGCACGTATCCCCATATTTAATTCCAAATCGGTGAAGACGGGACCCAGCGAAAACGAAATCAGCGAAAAGTCCTGTCATTTTTGGGGAAATCAGCCTGACAACCCCCAAAAGATGCCTTGTCATGGGGGTTCACTATGGTACCCCCGAATAGCCCTGCTAAAGGTATTTGGGGTCTTTAAATGGTCTCAATAGGAGCTATTTAGCGTCTTTGGGAGAGTGGTGAAGAAGTTTGACGAAAATAAATAGTCCCATCAAATTTGGTGTAAATGAAAATGGGTGCAAACATATTTCAAAATTGCTAAAGTTAAGCATTAAAAAGCGCCAAAAACGCACCTTCAGCAAGCACCTGCAATCATAAAAGCACCTCCCCCATACTTGCAGACCCCCCCACAGGCTATTTAGCTAGTTTGTGATTTGTACCCCCACTTTGAATTTTTTCACCCACATTTTCAAAGTGTTTTTTTTGGGCTATCCTTTTTTCTATGCGTTTTTTATGCAGTTTGCATCAAGGGGGGGTACAAAGGTGGTTTCTGCACCCCAAAACTCCAATTCTGCACTTTTTTTTCGCCGGGTATTCATAGGCAAAACTTTTTCACCTATTACATTGCATTGCGTTTTCTCACCGGCGAAAAGGCGCTATAATTGAATACGGGGAAAAGTGAAATCGGCAAACATGACGTCATCGGCGGAAAAGTTTAGCCGAGAACGGCTTTTCGCTCCAAATTGAATACGGCATTGTATTGCAAAAATGCATAGTAATACTTTGCTCCTGTACAAATATTAATTCTACACCTAATTGTTCAATGACAGTAATAATTTAAATTAGAGCTAACCTGTGAAATAAAAATACTCAGTCAGTATTCATAACTTATTTTAGTCACTTATCTTTTGCCAAATGTTGATGCTGTTCAGTTGTTTGGAGGTTTGTGTTTGGCATGCCCATCCTTAAAATAATGTTGTCAGATTTCTCCCAAAGGCCACTAGTCTGGTCCGTGGCCTGAAAGCTTTATAGCAGTGATTCCCAACCTCGGTCCTCAAGGCACACTAACAGTCCTTGTTTTAGTGATATCCATGCTTAAGCACAGATGGTTAAATCAAAATAACTAAGGTATTCATTAAGTCACCTGTGCTCAACTATGGCTATCCTTAAAACCTGGACTGTTAGTATGCCTTTAGGACTGTGGTTGGGAAAGCCTGCTTTATAGGCTAAAACCATTATACACAGGACTCATCTACTGTGGAATCTAATTACAATTTGTGAATAATGCATTTGTGATAAACATATAGGGCGGAATTCAATTGTTTTCTTGCGCCTGATCTCCCGTCTAATCTTGTGGGGCGAGATTCAACTGATTAGAATATAGCGCTGATCGTGCCCAATGAGGTCGGTTTTAGCCACGTAAAACAGCTACACCCGACCAAAGTGCTGGGCGCGATTGCGAAAAGTGCCGTTTTGGTTGGGGCTTTTCGTGCATTTCAGCTCGCATCCTCTGGGGAGAAGCAAAAATTAAATAGCTCCGTTGGCCACGTAGGTGACTGCAAACAATTGAATTGCGCCCAAATAGCTTAACAAGATATACGATGTCAAGGTCATTTGTGGCGTCCAACACAAAATGCCTTGTTTTTGTATCTGGCCGACAATGTTGCATTAGTCCTCTGCTCTCTTGGGGGTCTCTTCCAAAAATTCCAATCCATTCTATGCGTTTAGTTAAACGTTTAAATTTTTCTCATATGCACATTTTATGGCTTAAATTATTCACGAGATTATGGGGACTGTATTTATTACTGTGACAATTTTGTACTTGAAACAATTTATTGAATTGCTCAGAGCGCACCTGGAAATGATCTCTGCCGTAATGTGATATGGAGAGAGAGAACGGGTCCCGTTAAATGTATAGGTGACCTGAGCAATCCTTTTGTGACCTCTTCACCCTGTCATCTAATTTCACTCCAGTCACACCATAAAGCAAAATCTCATTTATGACCTGCTCTGTAAAACAAGGCACAACACGTATTTCACTTGCAGCACCTTCATTTCTCCTACAAATTTCATTTTTATTGGGAGTTCATTATGGCAAACAAAGTTACTGAATATCATTTACCGTCAGGGCAGTGTCTTCAGATCCAGCCTCCCAGGGCTGGTCTGTTTTAAAGTGACAGTGGTGTAGCTGATGCACCTCCCTTATGATCAACCCATTTCCATGAATGAGACATTCCAAGGGGAAGGACAATGACAAAGCTGGCGGACAGGGCCGTAGCTAGGGTAGTGCGGCCAGTGCCATCGCACAGGGCACCACAGGTCAGGGGGCGCTGTTTGGGCCTGTCACATTTCTGTTTATTATCATTCTTACTTGTAGCTTCCTCTTATTTCATCCCCAGCATCTCCTGGCTTCCCCTATCTCTTCCCTGGTCCTCCCCATGAGGCCATTCCCCTTTTTTGGGAGTTTTATGTCCCTTTGAAAAATTAGGGGCGCGCCAATGCTCTTTCTGGCACAGGGCACCAAAAAGTCTAGTTACGGCTCTGCTGGCGGACATTCTGTATCTTTACACCTTGTTAAGCGGAAGCCTGTTAGTGTTTCCTTATTCGGTCACCAAGCAAACCTGAAAAGACTGCTTTCATGGAGTCCACAGTAACGATAGGTGAAGCAGAAAATAATACAGGTTGAGTCTCCCATAACCAAATATTCCGATATACGGAATATTCCGAAATACGGAATATTTTTAGCATGACTGAGATAGTGAAAACTTTGATTTTGATGGTTCAATGCACACAAACTTTGTTTAAGGCACAAAATTATTAAAAATAACGTATAAAATGACCTATAGGCTGTGTGGATAAGGTATATATGATACATAAATGAATTTCATGTATTTATACAAACTTTGTTTGAGCCACAAAATTATTGAAAATATTGTATAAAATTACCTTCAGGCTGTGCGTATAAGGTGTATATAAATCATAAATGCATTCTGTGTTTAGATTTGGGCCGTATACCTAAGACATTTCAATATGGTATGCAATTATTCCAAAATACGGAATATTCCGATATCCAAAATACCTCTGGTCCCAAGCATTTTGGATATGGGAGACTCAACCTGTATAATTTAGCAAAAGAAAATGATTAATAAAATTATCCTAAGCTGACACTTGTCTTATCTATCCCATGGAAAGTCCCAGCATCTGTCTCCTCTGTATATTGCTTATATCATTTACTGTACATGGGTCATTTAAGGAATGTACTGAATGTGATGTTTATTAGGAGGAGTCCTAACCAGTTCTGTGAAGGGGAAAAGTGCCTTCAAGTAAGAGAAAGGTTCATAAGAGGTAATTTACTAGCTGCAAAATATACACATGAGCAATTCATTTCATTTTGTGAAATGACCTTATATGGTGATCTGATGCATACACAAGTCCTTATTCAGATGCTGCATTTAGGAATAGTCCTTATAAAATAATTCTGCTTCTACAGTGTTTTATGGGATTATGGGTAGGATGGAATGTGCAAAGGTAAAGTCCGTCCTACTGTCAGTTTAGGGCCACTCACTCCTTTCACTATTTATAACTTTTCCGTGTTTCTCCAACAACACTGCTCATTGCAAACTCATTTGTGTCGTCAATTAATCACAGAGATGAGAGAACATTGGCACATACTTTATTACATGTGTCTCAATTGTACATTTTAATTGGCTAATTACATGGGTATTGGCACTTTCCCTTATGAATTGTGCCAGGTTGGTGCAAAAGGATTCCAACTTTAATTCACCCTTTCTATACTTTCAGCAGGGCCGTAACTAGAGCTGTGTAAGCGGTGCCTTCACACACGGCCCTGGGGGTGACACTCTCACTGCCCCACGGCACGGGTTTAGGTGGAGTGGCCGGTACGGGACAGCATAGAGCCTTTTTCCAGCCCTGGACTTTAGCCAGGGGCAGCTGAAGACATGGGCTAACAGGGCCTTCACACAGAACGCCATAGCCTGGAAGCTGAACCAGAGTCGTCACTAGGGTTGGTGTCACCCGGTGCTATAACTCATGGTGACACCCCCCCTCCACAAAAAAAAAAAATCAGGACCAAGGTGCGCAGCTTGGCACTATTTCCCCCCTTACCAGTCCACTACTCACACTGCAGTGCTCCTCCCTAGAATGTAGGGGTGCACTCACCAGAATTTAAATCAAATAGGTATCAAAAATCTTTTATTCCATCATCAAAAAAGTGTTCACCAATGTTACGGTCCTCTCAGGACCTTTGTGTATACACACATACACACACACACACCCACACACCCCTACTCACCCCCACTCACCCCAGTGGGGAATGCAGCACTCCATGCTCTTACATAGAACACAACTCTAGCATTACATTTGCAACGTTTCAGGCACTGTCATCAGGCTAAGAAACACAAAATAACACTATAACAATAGAAAACTACCATTCACCACATGTATGCCGAAGCCTGGACCACTCACCCGGAGCGGCCGCGCCCGATCAGTAACAGGTTTCAACCCTTCACCATAACATCAAACAATATGATAGCAGCAAAACAATTACATATTATAAAAAAAAGTATTACTATACTACCATTGTATCTAATGTGCATATAGTCAAATACATATATAATTATAAATGAACAATCGCAGTAATGTTATAACACGTAATAATTATCTATATATCAGGAAGGAAAATTAAATTATACTGTAAACATCACTAAAGCGAGAGATGCATTATATCCTCTTATAGTCAATCACATATAATACAATGGGGTAGATGTATTATAGCGGCACTTAACGTGCCACTATAATGCTTCCCGCTTCGCCTCTTTACCGAGGCGAAGCAGGAAGCACTACCGATGAGATGTATAAACATCTCATCAGCCGGAGAGGGGGAGTGTTAACTCCCCCCCCCCCACCAGGCGCTACCCGTTAGAGACAGCAGCGCATCAGCCTAGTGCTGATGCGCTGTGGTCTCTGTCCCGGCCGGCTCCACTGAGCATGCGCGGGATCTCGCAAGTATCGAGAGATCCCCGCGTGGAGCCCTGGAGCCAGCAGCCGCCACAGCAGGGACAGCGCTGTCGGTGCTGTGGGGATAGGATAGTGCCAGGCTGTAGCTGTTGATAACGACAGCTACAGCCGGCCGAACGGTCATGCGTTATGACCGTTCGTACATAGTCCAGGCTATCAACGCTGCTATCTTGTAGATAGCAGCACCGATAATGACAGGGGCGCATAGCGCCTCTGTCATTTACCGCCCAGACCCCCGATCATACATCGGGGAGAAGCGGTATCAGTGCACATAACGTGCGCTGATACCGCTTCAGGGCTTCATACATCTCCCCCAATGTGCTATCTATATTTCATATCATATGGTATGAAACCACGGTTTCCCCAAACAGCATGCCCCCCCTTCTGTATCCAGCCAGCCAGCCTTCTGTGTCCCCAGACAGCATGCCCCCCCTTCTGTATCCCCAGACAGCATGCCCCCACTTCTGTATCCCCAGACAGCATGCCCCCCTTTCTGTATCCAGCCAGCCAGCCCCCCTTTCTGTATCCAGCCAGCTAGTCCCCATTCTGTGTCCCCAGACAGCATCCCCCCCTTCTGTGTCCCCAGGCAGCCTGCCTCCCCTTCTGTGTCTTCTGCCGGCTTTCCCCCCATTCTGTGTCCCCAGACAGCCTGCCCCCCATTCTGTGTCCCCAGACAGCATGCATCCCCTTCTGTGTGCCCATGCAGCATACCTCCCCTTCTGTGTGCCCATGCAGCATGCCTCCCCTTCTGTGTGCCCATGCAACATGCTTCCCCTTCTGTGTCCCCTGCCAGCCTCCCCATGAGCGTGCAGATTTTGGTGTCACCCCCTTGGAGGGTGACACCCGGTGCGGCCTGCACCTGCTTTGTGACGCCACTGAGCTGAACCTCTGTCCCTGACCGCTCTGGACTCATCTTCCAGCTCTGATGTGACCCGGTTATGGGGGCAGTGTGTATGTGTGAGGCTATGGGGGCAGCAGCAATGACACATCCCAGTCCAGGAAGTGACTCAAACCTGGGGGTGGTGTGTGTGTGTATATACAGTCAGGTGCATAAATATTGGGACATTGACAGAATTTTCATATTTTGGCCTCTATTCACCACCACAATGGCTTTGAAATGAAACAAACAAGATGTGCTTTAACTGCAGACTTTCAGATTTAATTTGAGGGTAATTACATCCAAATCCGGTGAACGGTGTAGGAATTACAACGGTTTCTATATGTGCCTCCACTTTTTAAGGGGCCAAAAGTAATGGGACTATCAACTCAAAAGCTATTTCATGGACAGGTGTGGGCTATTCACTCTTAATTTCATTATCAATTAAGACGGTAAAAGGTCTGGAGTTGATTCTAGGTGTGACATTTGCATTTGGAATCAGTTGCTATCGACTCTCAATATGAGATCCAAAGAGCTGTCATTATCAGTGAAGCAAGCCATCATTAGGCTGAAAAATCAAAACAAACCCATCAGAGAGATAGCAAAAACATAAGGTATGGCCAAATCAACTGCTTGGAACATCCTTAAAAAGAAAGAACGTACTGGAGAGCTCAGCAACACCAAAAGACCCGGAAGACCACGGAAAACAACTGTGGTGGATGACAGAAGAATTATTTCCCTGGTGAAGAAAAACCCCTTCACAACAGTTGGCCAAATCAAGGACACTCTCCTGGAGGTAGGTGTATATGTGTCAAAGTCAACAATTAAGAGAAGACTTCACAAGAGTGAATATAGAGGGTTCACCACAAGATGTAAACCATTGGTAAGCCACAAAAACAGGAAGACCAGATTAGAGTTTGCCAAACAAAATCTAAAAAAGCCATTACAGTTCTGGAACAACATCCTATGGACAGATGAGACAAAGATCAACTTGTACCAGAGTGATGGGAAGAGAAGAGTATGGAGAAGGAAAGGAACTGCTCATGATCCAAAACATACCACCTCATCAGTGAAGCATGGTGGTGGTAGTGTCATGGCGTGGGCATATATGGCTGTCAAGGGAACTGGTTCCCTTGTATTTATTGATGATGTGACTGCTGACAAAAGCAGCAGAATGAATTCTGAAGTGTTTCGGGCAATATTATATGCTCATATTCAGTCAAATGCTTCAGAACTCATTGGATGGCGCTTCACAGTGCAGATGGACAATGACCCGAAGCATACTGCAAAAGCAACCAAAGAGTTTTTTAAGGCTAAAAAGTGGAATGTTATGCAATGGCCAAGTCAATCCTCTGACTTGAATCTGATTGAGCATGCATTTCACTTGATGAAGACAAAACTGAAGGAAAAATGCCCCAAGAAGAAGTAGGAACTGAAGACATTTGCAGTAGAGGCCTGGCAGAGCATCACCAGGGATGAAACCCAGCGTCTGGTGATGTATATGCGTTCCAGACTTCAGGCTGTAATTGCCTGCAAAGGATTTGCAACAAAGTATTAAAAAGTGAAAGTTAGATTTAGGATTGCTTAGTTTGTCCCATTACTTTTGGCCCCTTAAAAAGTGGGAGGCACATATAGAAACCGTTGTAATTCCTACACCGTTCACCTGATTTGGATGTAATTACCCTCAAATTAAATCTGAAAGTCTGCAGTTAAAGCACATCTTGTTTGTTTCATTTCAAAGCCATTGTGGTGGTGAATAGAGGCCAAAATATGAACATTCTGTCAATGTCCCAATATTTATGCACCTGACTGTGTGTATATATATATATATATATATATATATATATAAATATATATATAAATATATATAAAACAATGGGGCAAATGATATAACAATGGGGCAAATGGAGTTACATCTCCAGGCCTCCACATAAAAACAGGCCCATCAACATGACAGCATAATGATGACCTGCCACCAGCTGGTCACATGGTGGGCCATTATTCAACAGTATTAAAGTTGTACTTCTACTTTCCTCACAAAAATGATACAATTGTTATACTTTTACATATTTAGGGAGACACTGGGGCTGGTTGAGCAGGAGGTGCCCACATGACTCTGACCACCCCCCACATGGCTCTGACCACACCCAGACAGCGCTGGCCATGCCCACACCTCACTGGTCACAGCTCCTCTACATCTCATAATAGCCCCTTGATCAATTTCAGTCCCAGACCCATTTGGCCCTTAATCTGGCCGTGTTAACAAGACAAGCATAATCATTGTATCTGTGACTACTTTATCAATACCTGAAGACTGCATCTGAACTGGAAGGAGGTGATGTATAAAACAACAGAGTGGTAGCAAAGTATCTGCATTGATCGAATCCGAGAACCACAAATGGACTTATACCTATAACAAGGCTGCAGGATTTGTGGAGGACCAGAAATGTGCCAGTTGGGAGCAGTTGGGGTGGACTTGGCATGGAGTCAGCTGACCAATGCGCTACTTCTGCTGAGCACCAAACAAAATGAGGATTTATTTTGTACAGTGAGATGATGAAAAGATTTTGGGTGCATCTCTAGCATTGTGGAGGGGAAAATCCTATACTTCTAATGGGAAACCTTTTGTGCCTTACTGTTTCTCTTTGGTGGATAAAAATCAGTCAGACGGCATGAAGCGCCAGTGCATGGCATAGTTACCTACCCCTCTTTGGTGGAGAAGTGCGTTTCTAAGTATATTTCATACAATGTACTTTAATACTTAACATGCATATATATGACACATAATAAAAACATTTCCCTTACCGCTCATGATGATTGTAAGCAATAAGTGTGACTTTTAGGAGAAAATGGAAATGTTTCATTTATTAAAAGTGTTCTAAAATAGTATGAGGTTGGACTTTGATGTGATGTTTACTCTTTTGCACAGTGCGCCTTCATAGGGGGCTTATTCATTAATGAGGGCCTATTGGAGTTGTGGCGGTGGATACTTCAATACCAGAGCAATTCAGTATTGCTCAGATAGTTGGACAGCTGCTCAGAAAAGCAGCTGTCCCACAAGCGCTATTATTATTACCCTGTATTTATATGGCACCACAGATGTTCCGCAGCGCCTCACAAAGTATAGGTGAACAAGAAACTAGTGACTTACAGTACAGTACAATGCAGGACAAGGATTATATACATTGCTGCGTCAGCGATCATAACACTCAAATAAGCAACAGGACGTAAACAATCAAGTATTAGGTGCCCTAGAGGGGAGTGAGGAGCAGATGAAGGTGTAAGTAAGGTGAAGCACAAGAGGGTAGAGGGCCCTGCTCGTGAGAGTTTACAATCTAATCACACACTTTCACCACTAATTGCTAGCAGTGAAAGTTTCCACTACTGGGCAGTGTAAGTGCACAGGTGGGAACTGATTTTACTCCTGTGCACAGAGAAGGTGACTGGAGGCGGAGGGATCAAGTTCCAACCCTTCTTCAAACTCTGTAGCTGGCCATCGTGAACTAGTGCCATCTGCATCAGTTCCCATAAGCACTGAACTTTGGAGTTTGCTGAATGATTGAGCCTGTTACTTAATACACACGGAAACAAGCATTTCTGCATGAGTAACAGTCCCATATGGGATAATGAATAGGGCCCTAGGCTTCTACATCCAGGCTTACTTCAGTTTGTGGAGGCATAGCCCAAGAGTGGGTGTAAGCGTACATCTTGAAGTGCACTAGTCAGACCCTCTAGACTAGATACAATGGAGAAAGGGATGATGACTCAGAGACATAGGTATATTTATAATGGGTGCAGGATGTGTTGTGCACACAGGCCCCTAGGTCCAGGGCAGTGTACAGCAGACCCCTCTCATGTGAGCAGCTGTCCCCGCAACCAGGCATCTAACTTGCTCCAAAGGCGGGTCCATCCTCCTCCGTGTGCCATCTTCCCAGTGATATTAGAAGATGGCACATGCGCACTAGAGAACAAAGGCTCTGGCACAGTGTCTTTGCTGTCACTGTGCAGCACCATCTTCCCGAAGATGTCACTGGAAAGATGGCACTGCAGAGGAGGAGGAGGGACCTTGCCGGTGCGATGTAATTATACTTTGGGCCTGTGTGCACTGCACGCTCTGCACCCATTATAAATACACCTATAGTCCAGGGTGGCCTTGCTCTGCAGTTTGTGGCGGGAAGTGGGTCCCTCCTTCTCCACTGCGTCATCTTCCCAGTGACATCTTCAGGAAGATGGTGTGCGCCGTGAAAGCAATAACTCTGGCACCAGAGTCTTTACTCTTGTGCATGCTCCATCTTATCGAATATTACTGGGAAGATGGTGCCGCATAGGAGGAGAGAGTTAATACACCCCTGGTCAGATAATTCATCATGCCACAGTGGTGTAGATAGCTTAAAATACACGTATTCCAGCCTCAAAAACAATCAGTAAAACATGTAGCACCAGAACCACAAAACATACAGTACAGATGCACGGAAAAGCAATGCGATTGATGCTCAAATTCATTCACTGATGGTGAATCTATGAAGTTATGCAAAATCAACAAAATGGACCCATCTCCATTCCTGTCCTGATATCAGGCCTGTATAACAAGTAATACAGTACCTTTGTTATGTGCTGACATGTGTCTCTTTGGAGCCCTAGGAGATGTAATCGCCCCTCCCCTTAGGAGCTACCTGCCCCTCACTTCTTACCTTGTATTGAGTTGGGAGGGAGACAAGGTACAAGGCTGTGACATCATAGCCTGGCACTGCACTTCCAGCCCATTACTAGCATTGAGAAGCTGAAGTTTGCAACATCATATGTAGGAAGCTGCTGGCTGCCCTTCACCATGTCAGCAGCTGGCACATATTGAGGAAGTGCCGACGTGAAAATAAAGCTAATGAGGGGTCTGTTCATGTAGAACATGAACTGGCTACTGAAAAATATCACTATATATCGCATCACATTGATGCAATATATAGTGATGTTGTGTAGCCATTCATGTACACTTACCTGTCCAGCGTCTTAATGCAGTATCCGGCACCTTCGCGATCCCTGGGTGCTCAATATGTCTGCTTCCCACTACGCATGCACCGGTGTCTGAGATGCAGCAGATCCTTTCAGACCTGCTGCAAAGGACGCTGGGCTAAAAGGGCGATGCCGGGCAGAGAGCAGAGGAGTATTCAACTTAAGCCGCACATTCACTAGGCGACTAGGGAAAGACAGTACAATTACAACATCATAATCGTACCATCGTTCCCCATCCCCTGCAGTGCCTACACTGAACGATTAGTCATTCAGTGTAAGTGCCCTCCATCATCCTTGAACATGGGCAATCTATCGTTATCGGCAGATTGACCGACATGTTCGGGTGATGATTGATGTCAGAAATGACCAGCGGGAGCGTGCATTGCTGGTCGTTTACAACATTATAGTGCACGATTAATGAGCGATTGCACGATTACGTTATAGTGGATGTGCACCTTTACACTGCCGGTGCATTACTTATAGGGCTTTTCTCTGCTCTATGAATAGACCCCTGAATAAGTAGGTTATGTCACTCATTCCGTTTTTAGGTGCCCCTAACCTTTGGCGTCTTAGGCGACTGCCTAGGATCACCCAGTGGAGCAGTAGCACAGCCAGTATTCTGCTTTCCTTTGTAGGTATATATGTGTCCAGATGGTATACTTTTTAACCTCATCATCTTCAGTTACGGGTAGTGATTGGGGGATGAAGAAAAGAGAGGGGGTGAGAGACATTTTTTCATCTCTTTTGATTTGGTAGATACAGGTCTGTTGACCTCTGTCTGGGAGACTTTTGAAAATAAAGCAAATGTCTCATGCAGAAGATTTCGGGGACAGCAAAACTGTAGGGAATTAATTACAAAAAACATTGACTGAAAGGCTACAATATGGTTCCTATGTACATTGTTGTCAGATATAAATTAACGTGGCTATATTTGTATTATTTTTTAAATAAATACAATTGTTTCTGTTAAAACTGCCCCTTGCAAATATTCTTTATTACAATTAACAAGCACATTTTTTACCCTCTAATCCTGAATGTATCAAAAAGTCAAAAGAGTAGCATCTAGCATCTAGATTGTAGAAGACCAAGCTTCCCAGGCACTGAAAATATGAGCTGATAAACCTTTTCAGATGAAAAACAATTGGTGTGGTGAGTCCTGTGACATCTTACAATAAGCTATCTATCTCAGGGCGGTAACCTGGAAAGTCTCTTTTGCTAGCCATAACATCTGCTACAAGGGTAAAGGCCGGGAATTCAAGCTTTAAGGTCATCAGGCTTTCTCTCTTTGCTTTAGAAGGAGGCATTAGCTGTTTTTAATACTAGTTTAATACTAGTTTTATTATGTCTTCTAGTTTTGATAATATCCTCACCAAGGTTCTCAGCGAGGTCACACGGCAGAGAGGGCGGCATAGTAAACGGCATGTCTGAGAGCATGGAATCTCAGGAATTTCTGGTGTAAATAGAAAGATTGGCATATACAGGAACGCAGTGTTTGAAAATCAAATTTCATTAAGAAATCCCCCTCTCCCTATGAGGTCTTGTGATATTGATTTCAGCAATGCCAGTTTGAAAGACAGCAGATAAAAAAATATGAATTGAGCTCTATGTATCCTGATTTGAGAACGATCTGAATAGAATCGATTGGATCATTGGTCTGGATCTACATCTGACAGGACAGTCTTTTTTTAGGTAGAGCTACTGTTGCTTTGGGTGCCTTGGAGACAAAAACATGAAGGAGAGTAATTATCCTTGACAGATGCAATCTAGCATTGATAGAATGGTTGTGACTTCCCTCTGCGGTGCAGTTAGTGCATTTACATGTGCAGCCCATGTGTTTGAACCTTATTAGTTCATACGTTATATGTCCCCAAAAATCTTTAAGAAAGCAAATATAGACCTGATATGGCCAAATGGCCCTGACTGACTCTCATCGGCTGCTAAAGCAAACACACAGCTGCCGATACCGGCGGCTGTGTGTTTGTGCTGTGTAGTGCGGACGGCACTTATGTGCCATCCACACTACCGCCCTGCCCCAAGCTGATGCAGCAGCACTGACTGTGCTGCTGCATCCAGTAGAATGGCCGCAGCTGGAGCGCCCTCCTCCCGGGAACAGGTGCCACCGGCACCTGTTCTCGGCAGGGTCACACCGACCCTGTGTGGGGGCCCTCTGTGTGTGGGGGCCCAGGGACGACCGCCCCTGTCACCCCACTTAATCCGGCCCTGTATATATATATATATGTATATATATATATATATATATATAAAAAAAATAATACAAAAAAGCTGCGGCACTCAGAGATTGATATGTGCCGCAGCTTTTTTGTCTTATTTTGTAAATTCCCCCATTGCTGAGGGCACCGGAGTAAGTTGTCGCTTACAGGAAGACAAATATCTTGTAACCCACTGTCACTCCATTGCTGACCTACTCCATCTATATACGAACCATTAGGGCTATTATGGGATGTTGAAGGAGTAACCAAGATACATACTACTTTATGCAGTGATTAAAATGACATTCTGGTACGCATTTTTGTATACTTATCACACCACTTTACTTGGACGTAAAATACTACACTATATGTGTGTTTTTTTCTGGTTCGGTGCGAGACGATCTTATTTAAGGTTCCTGCTTAATTTGAAGTTCTGAGTGTACCCCACCATATAAGGTCCCAGCAAAAGAACCACATATAAGCGATAAAGTTTTATTTTCTGGTACGCACATTTATATTTGAGCACGTGCTAAAACCGTTTTGAATTACTACACTATCAAGCGCATGTTCTTTCCAAACCTCATTTCCAGATCATATTCACCCTGATTGCCATTCGGGAACACGCGAAGACTGCTGCCACCTTCACCAGAGGGATTAAAGTGTCACTCCTGTTAGCACCAACTGGACTTTATTTACATCTTTGCACTACAGTGCAATAACACTTGTGATTTGAACCAGAGCGCCATTCTACACACCGTATACATATATATATATATATATATATATATGTATATGTGTGTGTATGTGTAAAGTTGGTATATATATATATATATATATGTATGTGTATATATATTATATATATATATAAATACATGAATGAACTTAATGGCTGGCACTCCGCTTCTGGCATTGGAAATGCCCTGGTGCCCTCCACAGTGTTCCCAAAGGAACAGCAAATGCACAATAAAGATAGATGGCGGCACTCACGGGTCTTGCAAAGAAAAGAATACACTGTCACCTGTGTCAATTCTGTTCGACGTTTCAGTCAGAATAGACTTTTATCAAGTGCCGCCATTTATCTTTATTGTATATGTATATATATATATATATATATATATATATATATTATTATCCTTTATTAATATGGCAACACCAAGGTTCCACAGCGCCTTACACAGTACATAAATGAGCACGCAAGAAAAATAGATAATAGTAATACAAAACAATGCAGGACAAGGACATGGTTTATACACATAGCTGCATTACACAAGCAGCAGGGCGTCAGCAACCAATGTTGGGTGCCAATTGGGGATTTAGGTTCTGATTCAG
Organism: Taudactylus pleione; assembly: GCA_031769625.1. Classification (NCBI taxonomy): domain Eukaryota; kingdom Metazoa; phylum Chordata; class Amphibia; order Anura; family Myobatrachidae; genus Taudactylus; species Taudactylus pleione. Next base: position 740,639 of record JAUIMM010001983.1, on the reverse strand, counting down.
AGGCGCTCGCTATTTGCGAGTGCCCGCTCTGAATCAGGGCGGATTTAAAAAATTTTGTAAAAAAATCTGCCTCCAGGCCGCTCGCATAGCTGTGGGTGACCACCCACAGCTTGTGCGGGCGGCCTGGGGATTGTCGTGATTATCGCGACCATCGGGCTTGCGACAAGACCCTTGTGGTAGGGTCTCGTCCACCACAAGTCCCAGTGAACTTCCTGCTCTAATAGAGCAGGAAGTTCACTACTGACATCACGTGTGATGTCGGTAGGGCCGCCCACAAACGGCAGGCATTCCTTCGGGAACGCCTCCGTTTGTGCAGCCACCCCCCGACCCACCTACAAAACAGGGCGAGCTGTTGATCAACATCGACAGCCGCCCCGTTTTGCTGCAAGACCCGAGCGAGTGAAGTTCTCATTTGCACTGGGGCTCACGCACACGCAGTGCACATGTCACGTGTGCGCACTGCACTACCATCGACCTGTTTGAATCAGGCCCTTAGGAGTAAATGATACTATAAGTAGGGATAGGAGAAGCACGTGAGGGACGAGGGACCTGCTCGTGAAAACTTACATTCTAAAGGGGAGGGGCAGACAGAAAGGGGCTACACAGATGGGGTAGATAGTGAGGAAGGAGCATGGAGCAGTGGGTTAGGATATGTGCTGTGGAATGTGTGTGTTTAAGATGACCTGATGTTATGTCAAAATTAAGTCCTTCATTCAGGGACGGATTGGGATGGAAAACCAGCCTGGGAAATTTATGGAAGCAGCCCTAATGGGGGTGGGGTCTGTTGAGGGGGTGGAGTCTGTCGAGGGGCGGGATCCCTCCTCATTGGGCCTGTTTCTGAATTGGATGAAAAAGATATGTTTTTAAGATGCTTTTCATTTTAATTTTTACATAGAACCCACTGTGGAGTGTGAGTGTATTAAAACATTGGTACATCGAGCACCATCGGTAGCGAACGCAGCACTTGTGGTTGCCTTACCCTGCCGCAAGCACTGCGAGGACTTCAGTGTAAAAAACAGGCATGTGATGTGTACTATGATGCAGCCTGTTAATTATGCACACCTTAAAAACGGCGTTGAAACACCGAGGCACGTCTGCCTTCGCACCTGCACACCCCCGTTATTAGTGTCCTGCCCCTGTTACCACCCACAAACGGCCTCTCCTGTCACTCATTTCACTCGGCTGTCTTTGCTGGGCGTGCAAGCGGGATGCGATCGCACAGAGTAGTTCACGCACGTGCAGAACGAAGCGTGTGCATGCGCATACGCAAACCATTGGGCCGCTTGCGAGCGCACAGCACTATCGAGCGGTCTGAATGAGGTCCAAATTGTGCTGGGACTTGCAGTCTCATCACAGCTGGACAGGCAGTCAGACACCTGGGCTTCTTACCTTGAGCTCCAGTAGTGCGGCGGCTGCAGAGTCCAGACTCACGGTATGATGACTGTCAGACCATGCTGGACTGCTGGAAATGGGAGCTGAGGAGGATGAGGAGGCGCCCACCCCCAGATAAATCCAGCATCATGACCCGCTCCTGAGTCCGGCAGCATTACCCGCTGCCCTCACTGCTGACTGATGAGGAGTGGTCTTGTGCACAATGGGCCACCCTTTCTAATACAGCCACACACGCAGGTTCCCTGGCTGGAGCACAAGCGCTCCGTACATTCAGCTGCACTACCGCTGCAGTGCTGCTCCTGGCTAATAGCACTATGAAGTGCCCGCTAGCCAGAGCAGATGACAGCTTCCTGTTTGCGTACTGTAGTGGAACGCAAATCCAGGAAGCCCGGGCAGCCGGCAGCCTGGGACATAGAAATTGACCTGGCCTGGCCCGGCAGCCGATGCCTTCCGGCCCGGCAGAGGGGGGAAAGGGACTGACCCAGCGGGAACTTTCCCTTAGTCCCGGTGGCCCAATCCGCCCCTGCTAGACCCACCCACAAATGGGTGCAGCCATGCCCAACATGCTGTGGTCCCACAGGATGTTGCTGTATCCGTATATATATATATATATGTATGTATATAAACATACAGTCAGGTCCATAAATATTGGGACATTGACAGAATTTTCAGATTTAGGCATTACAAGGAATATGGGAGTAGGAATTACAACAGTTTCAATATGTGCCTCCCACTTTTTAAGGGACCAAAAGTAATGGGACTATCAACTCAAAAGCTATTTCATGGACAGGTGTGAGCTATTCCCTCGTTATTTCATTATCAATTAAGCAGGTAAAAGGTCTGGAGTTGATTCTAGCTGTGACATTTGCATTTGGAATCAGTTGCTGTCAACTCTCAATATGAGATCCAAGAGCTGTCAATATCAGTGAAGCAAGCCATCATTAGGCTGAAAAATCAAAACAAACCCATCAGAGAGATAGCAAAAACATTAGGTGTGGCCAAATCAACTGTTTGGAACATTCTTAAAAAGAAAGAACGCACTGGAGAGCTCAGCAACACCAAAAGACCCGGAACACCACGGAAAACAACTGTGGTGGATGACAAAATAATTATTTCCCTGGTGAAGAAAAACCCCTTCACAACAGTTGGCCAAATCAAGAACACTCTCCAGGAGGTAGATGTATATGTGTCAAAGTCAACAATCAAGAGAAGACTTCACAAGAGTGAATATAGAGGGTTCACCACAAGATGCAAACCATTTTGAGCCACAAAAACAGGAAGACCAGATTAGAGTTTGCCAAACAACATCTAAAAAAGCCATTACAGTTCTGGAACAACATCCTATGGACAGACAAAGATCAACTTGTACCAGAGTGATGGGAAGAGAAGAGAAGGAAAGGAACTGCTCATGATCCAAAACATACCACCTCATCAGTGAAGCATGGTGGTTGTAGTGTCATGGCGTGGGCATGTATGGCTGCCAATGGAACTGGTTCCCTTGTATTTATTGATGATGTGACTGCTGACAAAAACAGCAGAATTAATTCTGAAGTGTTTCGGGCAAAATTATATGCTCATATTCAGTCAAATACTTCAGAACTCATTGGACGGCGCTTCACAGTGCAGATGGACAATGACCCGAAGCATACTGCATAAGCAACCAAGGAGTTTTTTAAGGCTAAAAAGTGGAATGTTACGCAACGGTCAAGTCAATCCCCTGACCTGAATCCGATTGAGCATGCATTTCACTTGATGAGGACAAGACTGAAGGGAAAATGCCGCAAGAACAAGCAGGAACTGAAGACATTTGCAGTAGAGGCCTGGCAGAGCATCACCAGGGATGAAACCCAGCGTCTGGTGATGTCTATGCGTTCCAGACTACAGGCTGTAATTGCCTGCAAAGGATTTGCAACAAAGTATTAAAAAGTGAAAGTTAGATTTAGGATTGTTTAGTTTGTCCCATTACTTTTCACCCCTTAAAAAGTGGGAGGCACATATAGAAACTGTTGTCATTTCTACACCGTTCACCTGATTTGCATGTAATTACCCTCAAATTAAATCTGAAAGTCTGCAGTTAAAGCACATCTTGTTTGTTTCATTTCAAAGTCATTGTGGTGGTGAATAGAGGCCAAAATATGAAAATTCTGTCAATGTCCCAATATTTATGGACCTGACTGTATATACGTGTATACACATACATCTATGTGCTTATATATATCTATGTATGTGTGTGTGTGTATATATATATAGGTGCCCTCCGCAGATAAACTAGTACAAACACAACAAGGATTGATGGCGGCACGCTAGTATAGCATCAGTAAGACAGGGTCAAAGACCTACTTTGGGTTTCAACGTTTCAATCTTATTAGATTTTTATCGAATAAGATTGAAACTTTGAAACGCAAAGTGGGTCTTTGACCCTGCCTTATTGATGCTACACTGGAGTGCCGCCGTCACCCCTTGTTGTATATATATATGTCCCCCCAGCTAGCAGGTTTTTTTTAAAACTATAATTTTTTTTCTTTTTTCAAAATCATCCCCCAAAATTTTTTTTTTTTTTATTATCACATTAGGTAATTAATAGTTATTTAAACGTGATTTTACATTTTTGTTAACAAAAAAAATATATATATATATATCGAATTAAGTTTAAATATTTATTATTAGCATATTTTGCTCATAAAAAAATCGACTATTTTGGGGACGTTTTGTAAAAAAATATTAGCCAGTTAAGTGGTTAAGGCATTTTATAGAAGTTTCAGTTGCTAATTTTGGATTTCCTCATCTAATTAATGAAACTGGTTTGGAAATGTTTGAAAAAAATAATTAAATACAGAAAAGCTCCAACAATGCATCTGTGGTACTGAATATGTCATAAAAAATGCTGCAGATCACATAGCTTGTCAAGCCACGGAGGGTAAATTATATGGTTTTGTACATTTGTTCTCTGTATTTTCAAGAACAATAGTAAAAAAAAAATCTAATTTAAGAAACTTTTAATATTTGCATATGTATGTAGCATTACTGTTATATATATTAATATTGATGTTGTAATGAGGCATAATTACTTCTTTTGAGGGTATTTTAGCCTCATTGGTGGAACAGTTATAAGAGTGACTGACATTTTCCCTTCATTGTGATTCTATGCAGCTATTTTTGTGTCTTTAGCTCCAGGCTTAAAGCTGCTGTACGTGTTTCTGTGCAGCAGGTGAAGTCTTGAGGAGGGGAATTGACCTGCTATGGTTAATGGTCAGATTGAATGACCCATATGCATAACAGTCCAAGCTTTTCTAAGTACCCAAATAACAAATACAAGATTTTTGGAGATATTTAACATTTCTGAAGCCATGTTTTTTTTTTAATATACAAACTGTTTTTAATGTGGGTATTCACACAACAACAAAAAAACCAGCCCAAATGTAATAGCTCGTAATTGGCGTGCACTGTCGCAATTCGTGCTAGATAGCCACTACATTTACACAGACGGAAACAACCTGGGTTTGCCGTAAAACAAATTGGCGCTTTAAATTTAGTGATTCTATTGATGAAATTGTGCAATCTATAACAATTGGGTCTTTGTATTAAAGGCAATATAATACCAATGAAAATCAATACCAATGAAAAAATAATTCTATATACAGAGTCGGCCCAGGAGAAAATGACATGACAGCTACATGTGGATGAATTAAACCTGTGGCGTGGCCAAGTGGTGTATGTCGTGCTTTGTCATAAGAGGTCAGAGGTTTCCAAACTCCGCCATTACAGTCCAGGTTTTAAGGATATCCATGCTTGAGTCCAGATGGTTAAATCAAATTGACTAATTAAGTCATCTGTGCTCAAGCCTGGATATCCTTAAAACATGGACTGTATTTATTTTATTATTATTTATTAATATTTTATTTATTAACAGTTTCTTATTCCATTGCGCTTTACAATTGGAAACAACATTAATAGAACAAAACTGGGTAGTAACAGACAGACATAAATGTAAGAGGGCCCTGCTCACAAGCTTACAAACTATAAGGAAATAGGCATTGCTACACAAGGATAGGTGTTACATATTGCAAATTGGTCCAGCCAGATTGCAGAGGTTATTGGTGGGCTGTATGGTCCAGTCACATAATAAAGTTGGCCTAGTGTTAGGAGGATGTGAAATTGAAGAAAGAGAAAATATGTGATGATATGTGTATACTGTAAGAAGGGAGTTAGATAGGGCAGATATGAAGGTTATGTGGTGGTTCTGGACCTGATAGGCTTGTCTGAAGGGGTGAGTTTTCAGGGAATGCTTGAATGTTTGGAGACTAGCGAAAGTCTTATTGTATGTGGGAGGGCATTCCACAGAGTGGGTGCAGCCCAAGAAAAGTCTTGTAACCGTGCATGGGAACAAGTAATGCGTGTGGATGAGAGATGCAGATCTTGTGCAGAGCGGAGATGTCGGGTTGGAAGATATTTTGAGATAAGTGAAGAGATGTATGTTGGTGTGGTTTGGTTAAGAATGTGTGAGTGTAAGTATTTTATATTGAATATGGTAGAAGACCGGTAACCACTGACAGAGTGGATCAGCAGATAATGAACATTGGAATGTAATGGCGAAGTTTGGGAACCTCTGCAATATGTCATGTTTTGAGGATTTCTGTCTATGGAAGCAGGTGGGGAAACTACTGACCTACTGTAGCAAAATAGATTAACACACCTGTGTATGTTTAAAGAATCCACAAAACATGACATGTTGGTGGTAACTGAGTACTGATGTTGAGAATTCCTTATTTAGGGTACTTACTGGCCGCTGTCGGGATTCTGCAGGATAGGGATTCTGACGTCGGTATTTGAACCTCCGGCATCTCATGCACCAACATATCATACCCATTCCCTCCCAACATGACCCATTCCAGAAGGGACAAAATGCTCTGTTCCTGGACTTCCCTCTTATGATTGCTGTCAACTGTGTTGAAACTAGGGATGTGTGCCGACCCCCGTGTTTTTGTTTTGGATCTGTATCTCCTTGTGTTTTGGATCCAGATTTGGTTTTGCCAAAACCGCCCCCTTGCATGTTTTGGTTTTGGATCTTTATTTTTTTTTAAATGTATAAAATCTGCTAAAATCAAATACAATAATTTTTGTTGTTGTTGTTACTACAGTATTATTAACCTTAATAACATTAATTTTCACTTGTTTCCAGTCAATTCTGACCACCTCACAGCTCACAAAATTGTTTTCCTCTGGTTTATCCCCAAAATTTGAACCTAGCTAGCTGGCTGACTAAGCTAAGCGGCAGCAGTGGGAGGCACAAACATGTGGCAGTTCATCTTCCAACATGGTACATCAGGAAACAAATGTTTTTATTATTCAAGAGGTCTGAGGGAGGTGGAGTATGTATGTAGTTGAAGGCAGGGAAAGAAAGATTTGAGGGGAGGGGATGCATTTACAAAAAATATTTTACTCATTCACATCAGTCCTTGCCCCAGAAGAATCCTTGAACACTATGCCTGCTGCTGCTGCTGGGAGTGGATTTTCATCCCAGAATGGGGACCAGGAAGACTACTAGTAGTGCTTTATAAAAACAATTGACTGTTAAACAATCCTTTGCAAAGATTCCACTTCACTAGAAAAGCAATTCCCAACCTGTACAGGGACATAAAAAAAAACTTAATTAGTGGCCTTTAAAATGTCATTGTACCTACTGTCCACTTAACCACAGATATGTAGACAAGCTGAACAGAGCAAACACAAGATTTAAGATTTAATGTTTGAGTCTCTTGAGAATCTTTGAGCGCTATGCCTGCTGCTGCTGCTCCTGGCAGTGGATTTTCATCCCAGAAGGGATGAAGACATTGTGTCTTTCTTCCCAATGGACACAGATCTGAAGAGATGCAAAGAGCTGTTGGTAAGCAAATTGTCAGCTCAAGTGTCACGTGATGCAGCAGTGGTTTCTCCTTCAGTTTCTACAGCAAGTGCATCTGCCGAGAAAAACCAAACTTTCCCATAAAAAACCCCACTGGTGATGCAGATGAGTCAACACAACCAAGATTTTTTGTCTTGAGCCCAGGCATGACAATGGGCTTTTCCTTATCTTGGACAACAACTGTTTCATCCACTGGTGCCTTATTTACACAAACAACATCCTCATCAACAAAATCCTCATCATCAACATCGTCATCATAAGCATCCTTATTAGCGTCAGCTACACAAATATCCTGCTCATCCTGGTACACTTCCACAGAAGCATCCTCGATATCTATGTTGCATGTTGACTTGTGCTTACATCGTCATAAGAGGCAGAACCATCAGCCATAAATAATTCCACTTCATGTGGTGAAACTGGCATATTGCCAATTTTCTTTCTTTCTGCAGTTAGCTTTCCCTTTGATGTTTTCTTCTTTACCACTGTAAAAGATTGGTTCTTGATATTAGATGCCCGGACTTAAGCCCTGGCAGCCCTTGCGCATTGGCTTTAGTAGATGATATAGATGGACTAGTATTGTCATTACTGGTGGCACTGGCAGCAGTATGTGGTTCCAGCACAAGTATGTGGTTCCTGCTCTCCTCTCAAGTCTCAACTGATCATTCTCCATATCAACAAACATGAATGAAGTGGGGTACAGCACACAAGTCAATTTGTACCAATTTTAAATATTACACTGCGGTATCAATGACCTACAGTGTCACAATATTTTTTATGAATAAGAAAAGAATAACACACTGTGCTGCCACTTACAGTGTCACAAGATTAATTATTTAGGAACAAGAATAACACACTGTCCTATCACTTACAGTGTCACAAGATTAATTAGTTATGAATAAGAGTAACAGACTGCGCTACCACTTAGTGTCACAAGATTAATTATTTATGAATAAGAATAACACACTATGCTACCACTTACAGTGATGTCATTATGTTTTATATATAACGCATGTTATTTAGCACTTTGTTGTGGTCTTGTAGTTGACTGTAGACTAATCATTTATTCACAATTGAGGAAAGAAGTGAAAAGTTGAATATTAGAATGCTCTACCACTTACAATGTCACAAGATTACTTATTTATGAATAAGAATAACACACTGTGCTGCCACTTACAGTGTCACAAGATTAATTATTTATGAATAAGAATAACACACTGCGCTACCATTTACAGTGTCACAATATTAATTATTTATGAATAAGAATAACACACTGCGTTACCACTTATAGTGTCACAATACATGGACAATAAACTGCGGTCTGGCCGGCAGTGTCACCAAACAATAATAGCGCAGCTAAGTTGCTAACGCACACACACACAAAAAAAGCACTTTTATTTTTTTTACACTAGGGAAGAGCACCCCTAATTGACAGAGCAACCCCCCTGGACAATACAGCACCTCTTTATGGACTGCAGCCCTAGGCTGATGGACAGGACAAAAACACAGCAGCAGCCACAGTTAATTGATAGGACAAGTGACACAGCAGCTGCAGCACCCACTGAAGGAAGCCCCCCTTCATATACTGCAGCCTAAGCCCCTTTATGGACAACACAGCAGCAGCCTTCAGGCCAAGACCTTGACTGGACACACACATTGAGTGACTGACTATGTCTGCTAGCTTCTCTTGCTACTGCCAGAGTGAAAATGGCACCAATCGCGGGGACCTTTACAATCCAAAACCTGTGTGAATCCGACAGCGGGAGGATGACGCGTTTTGCCTCATTATCGGATCCGAGTCAGGTGGGAAAACTCGAGCCTAGATCGGTTCTCGACTTGGATCTGAAAGTTTGGGTGGGTCCAGTTCTCAGAGAACCAGACCCGCTCATCTCTAGTTGAAACACCTTTTGTCACGGCCAGGGTATTTCAGTATGGCGCTAGGTGGGTGTTACCTATGAGGTTGTTGTGGTGCGGGCTGTCTGGTGGTGGAGCTGGTGTCTGGCGGAGGGCTTTGGCTGCGCGCATTGTTGTACAGGCTTGTTGTCACTCTGCGCTGGTAAGGCCTGGCGGCATCTCCGTTCCGTTTGTCATGGGCGCCGCCATTTTGCCTTCTGGCCATGTGATGCAGCTGGCCAATCCTGGTGAGTCATATGTTCCCTCCGGCCAGTAACAGCAAGGCATGGGGTATTTAGGAAGGGTCAGTGCCTTCCTTCTTTGCCAGTGCAACGTGTATCTCAGCCTGACGGAGGCAACAGCACATCCCACAGATATCAGCACAAAGGTAGGAGGTGCGCGCACCACCCCATATATGCAGACAATCTGGAAAGTCTCACTTTAACTTCGCAGACAACGGAGAGAGTTTAAAGTAAAGATTGGAGACTGTAATACCTGACTGTATCCAATTTGGGAAACCTGCATTTTTCAACAAGGCACCCACTCACCTGTTATGGTGAATTTTAGTGACAGATGGTACTCCAAACAGCTTTTTAACCAATTCTGCAAACTTTAACAATTCAAAGGGATTATTATGTGTGATGTTGCTGTTTGCACATTGATGCCATCATTTGGAATACACTGAACTGCCTTTCTTCCTGAGGCGCCCACATTTCAATCACACATTACCTTATTTTGTTATGATCCAATGTACCTAGGACTAAGCTGAAGTTATTATATATTAGAATATTTATGGAATAATTTTTTACTGTTCTTTTATTGTTATTAACATGTGCATTGCTATACTTTTTTACCCTTCATAATATCCCAAATCATTAAAATTATTCATTCCTATTTTGCGCCTCGAATGTATCACAATTACCATTTAAATATATAGTGGCACAGGGAAGTCACTAACATTTGAAGCAGCACCTAGGAATTAAAATCACTACATAAGTAGCGACTTCCAATTTAGCTTTTTGTTTAAGAGTGCATTGAACCACGTTTTTTTCTTTTCATTATCTCAGCCTAGCTGAGAGGGAGTTCTCTGTGCTTATCCTGTTCCTGTGAAATTCGCTGTCTGCCAGTCTGCCTGTCAGCTCCTAGCTTCCGCTGGACTACCCCGCTTCCTCCACCACCCTTGCCCATACCTGAGTGCCTGAGCCTGCTGACATCCTGCTCATTTGCCTTAGTTCACTACCTGCATACCTGGCTTATTATTTTCCTGCATCACTACCTGCATACCTGGCTTATTATTTTCCTGCATCACTACCTGCATACCTGGTTGATTATTCCAGTCTCACTACCTGCACACCTGGACAGTTCTAATTGTTTCTACTTGGACATTAACCTATTACTCCCACCACAGAACTCTAGTGCACGTTTATATATACCTGGACTTGTATTTACTGCCATATTTTATGTCTACTCAAGCACCTATTTAAAAACCTAGTTTTATATTCAAACCCGCTTCTGTGATCGCTCCTGCTACCACCCCGGGTGCACAAACAACCCAGAACATAACAGTTTGAACTGGCCTCATGGAGCTGGCAACGGATCAGGAGACAGGAATGGATTTGTTCCGGTGCATTTCTGGTCGTTTAGAAAATCTGGAAAACATGCAGCATCAGATGGCTCAATTTTTGCAAGAGGTGTCTAAGCGACAGGATAGTTTGCAAACTTCCTTTTCTACCCCTGGAGTACCAGCAACTACATCCGCATCAGCGTCTGGGAATACAGGAGGCAGATCATCTCCCCGCTTACATCTTCCTTTACCAAGTAAATTTGATGGCAACCCTAAACTCTGCCGAGGATTCCTAAATCAGTGTGACATACATTTAACCCTGCAGCCTGACAACTTTCTAACTGCAAGAACTAAAGTGGCTTATATAGTCTCTCTGTTATCCGGCCAGCCTTGGAATGGGCTTCCCAACTCTGGGAGCGCTCAGATCCATTGCTGGATAATTACGCAGGCTTTGTGTCATCCTTGTCGAAGCTGGATAATTGGCAGAGACAAGATCAGTTTACAATTGAATCGCAGCGACGCCATCTTGCGACTGGCCACAAGACGCCATTTTGGAAATGAGATCGCAAGACGCCATTTTGCGAATGGCCGCCTAAGCGCCATTTTAGATAAACTTACACTTTAGTACATGTGGCGATATTACTATTAGCACCATGCGATTGCATCTTTCACCATTTCTCATACACACATTAATACGCACAATTGCGCTGTTAACTAGTCGCATATTAGCGAATGCATAAGACTTGGTATGAAAACGCTGTTTTATTAGCTTCATGCACACGCATCTGCCCCAAGTTAAGTAGCATCCTTATATCAAACCCCGCATACTCACACATTACATATCCACATACAAGGTTTAATAAGCTTTAAGGTATAAGATTCAAGTTTGCTCAGTTAGTATAAATGCTGTGAAATAAAGATTATTTGGTAATTAAGGTTTTATACATGCTAAGTAAGCCGTGTTTGGTTCTGTACTAATGCGTACTCTTTCAACAGAATTCCGGTATTATCGGTGTGGAGATCGCATCATGCATTCTCAACTTATGGACCGCAGAGACTTCAAGCAACAAAATGTATATTATATGAACAACTGTTAGGATGTTGCATGGGGCGGGAGGGCAGAGACCCCCAGTTGTTAGAGGCTGGGTTGAGTCTATTTGAATCAGCCTGTTAAATGCTCTGTAACAGATGCTTCCCCCTCTGGGAACCAATGGCATAAGCAACAAACTTCCCTATTGTTCTGTCTATTCCCGGGGGGTATAAATATGTGTGCTCCAACACTGGGTTTTTAGTCTTCGTGCTGAATGCTGAATGACAAAGGGGTCTCTTGCTGATGCCTATCATCTGGTCCGGAAGCACTGCGTATGTATACTGTACTTGGGTCTGTATAATTCCTTTGCGCCGAATTGTGTCTGGATCAATAGCGTGTAAATGACTGTACTTTTTACTTGAATAATACTTTGTGCTTTGGAACCACATGTTCTAAGTCTGGAGTCTCTATTTACTGTATGACTGCGTACGCAAATTAGCGTCATCCTTAGAGGTTTATAGGTAGGATTTTAGAAGGTACAGGCAGGGTTATATAGAGGTTCAATTTCAGTATCGTTAGTTGGGGGCTCGTAGTAGTGAGGTCACTTACCTACTCACATGGCACATATGGCTACCGATATCTCAGCAAAGGGTGGAGTGGCCACATGCAGGGTTTACCTGCCACCGCTTTGCGCTGAAAAATCGCTATCCGTTTTCGTGTGAGCCAAGGAAGCTGACTAGAATCCAGGGACAAGAGAGGAAAAAGTTTGTTTTCCTTTGTTGATAGAACCTAACATTTAAAGGGGTGCCGCAGTATTGAGTACGTGGCTGAGTTGCAGTTTTGCGCACAGTAAATACACACTTTTGCGTACGCAGCTAAAAAATCATTATACTGTTGTGTGGTAGTCGCATTATTGTGTATGCGACTGGTCGCACAATAGCGTATACGTACTTCCGGTTGTGCTGCCACGTGTTTAAACAAAGCCGTTGAGGTTTACATTTTTCAATTGTTATCAATATCTGGGTTAACGTTTATTTTTCTGACCAGGAAAAAGTGTGTAATAGTGAGTATTTGTTGGACAAGGTTAAGGGTATCGTATGATCCTTAAGGGCTAGGTGCAGGGGTTAGTCTAGCCGCTCGGTAAGTAGCTTTACCGTTCTATACACAGTAGCAGGTGTACATGTTGTCTTTGTTGTAGAGAGGTGCGTGGAAGTGGCCGACATACAAACTTCCATAGGTGTGGAAGTTGCCTTACTAAATCTTATCCGGGTGTGGAAGTTGCCTTTTTCAAATCTTATCCAGGTGTGTGGGCGCCGCCGACTTAAATCGTCCACAGGTAAGTGAAAGTATCTTGATTGTCTTTCACCAGTTTAAATCTTTATTGATAAGCGTAGGATTTTGTCTCAGAATGGGAGCTGCGCAAACAGTGGAGATGTTAGACAATGATGTGCTGCTAATGGAAGAGCCGATCGGATCGGCCCGTCGTATTATGCATACAGTACAGTACTTATGCAATAAGGTATTGTGATGTATGGTTTAAGATGACGATGAAGAGTGTTAGACCGTTTCCCAGAATTGGTAGTTTTGATAAGGATGTATTAGATAATGTCCGGGATCACATCAGTCCTTATGTGGATGGAGGTGCAAGTACAGTTACCAAAAATACCCATAAAAATGTAACAAGCAATTTGTACCCCTTCTTAAGTAACCATAAAGAAAATGTTTATGATGTGGATGATGAGCCTATTGTAATTTCTGCCATTTCCCATGCTGTGCAAATGATAGATGCTGCATCACCACAATCACGAGTGGTGCCGCCATCTCCATCGGTAACAGCAAGGGAAGTGTTAACACCCTCTGCACCCATAGAGGAAGTTGTTCATACCATACGTAGCAGCAGCAGATTAAACCCCCAGCCAGGTAACCAGGTCAGAGGTAGCAACGCTACCGGTCTGCATCCCATTCGGACGATAACTGTTCCGAATGGAAATGCAGATGCGAACGGTGTAGTACCCATGAGGGAAGTGGTAATGCATTGTCCTTGGACAAGAGCAGAACTAAATTCCATCATAAATGATTTCCCCGATCCCAAAAAGGAACTAGCCAAATGTCAAAGATTTTTTAGAAATTTGGGTAGTTCTCATGAACCAACTAATAAAGATTGGCGTGTGGTGTTAAGGGCCTGTCTGCCACGCAATACCGACGTGACAAAATTTATCATGGATTGTGTATTGGATGGTGACGTTCCCTTAACAGACCAAGTAAACCAAGGTAACATTTCCCGCATTGTAACTCAATTGGGTATATATTTTCCAGTAGTAGTTATCTGTAACAAAATTTTCACAATCAAACAAAAGGAGAGTGAAACTGCAGAAGATTATTGCGATCGGGCTCTGCAGGCTATCACCCAGTACACTGGGATAGAAGATATAAAAGATAGCACTCACCACAGGGGAATGATAGTCACGGTACTCATGGATGGTCTGAAAGAGAATTTAAAGACTCGGGTTCAGCCCTCACAGCCTGGCTGGAGGGGACTCACAATAGATAACCTCATAGAGTCTGCCATAGAACATGATAAAAACATCTCAAAAAAGAGGGAGATCCAGAGCGAAAAACTAATGGCTGTCAGTATCCAAGCTCTGGAGGGAATGACTGTAACATCACAGCCAACAGACACACTCGCACCTGCACACACACTTACACAAACACAGTTCCATTCCGCTAACCCAATACAACCACAGGTCCCATACTCATATCACCCACAATACCCTTACCCTCCCTATCCTTACCCATATCCACCACCTTTACCCTCTGCTCAAACCTCACAACAACACGTTCTCACCTGATCCACGGACATGTTTTAATTGTAAACAAACAGGACACTTAAGTAGAAATTGTACAGTAAAACGATTAGGAACCCCAAATCAGGGAAGACCTGGATATCCCCATAAGGGATATGCACAGAGACCAGCAAATGTTCAACAGGCACCAGCTCCAATTGTGGCCATAGAGCAAAAAAAGAGAGGGGGGGGAGGAGCAGGTGCACACTTTGAGCACTAAGAATTCTTAGTGCTCATAGTGTGCACCTGCTCCTCCCCCCCCTCTCCTTTTTGCTGTAGAACTACTGGTCTCAGCATGGTAGCACCTATTATCATGTTTAATATTAGAATGTGCAGCCCAGCCCCTCCCATTTCCTGTGTGTGTGTATTTAAGGTACATTCTGAAGGTGAGACCCCTTCTTTGGGCTAGCACTCTTCCTGCCTGCCCTAGGTGATTTTAAATGGTATGGGTCCTTGCATTGCAGTACACACATCTAATGGGCTCTATGATAGGTAAGACCTAGATAAATTAATTAGTGTGTTAGTATTAGAGATGTTAGGGACCCACCTGTATAAGGTTCACTGTGACGTGGTAGGTGGGCAAACATCTTTGGCCAAACATGTACTAAGAAACTTTACATTTAAAACCATGTTAATTATTGCAGTCTATTATAGATATTTTGATAATTTGTATTCTTAGTGCTCATAGTGTGCACCTGCTCCTCCCCCCCTCTCCTTTTTGCTGTAGAACTACTGGTCTCAGCATGGTAGCACCTATTATCATGTTTAATATTATCCAATTGTGGCCATAAATGCTTTATTGGAGAATGGTAGCCAACGCTAGGGGTCAGGTCATACCTGTAGTCTACAGATAGTCAGGTTAACGGGAAGTACTAGGGAAGAACCGGTCATGATGGTTGATGTAGCTGGTACTGAATATCCTTTTCTTGTAGACACAGGGGCGACCAGGTCAGTGATGAAATCTCCCCTTAATTTACAGGTGACCAACGAGACAGTACCAACAATGGGTGTAACAGGTAAAGTGGAACATTATCCTTTAACAAAGTCCACAGAGGTTACTATTGGGCCGTTGCATACCAGACATTCTTTCCTTCTGGCTGCTGCAACTCCTACTAACTTGCTGGGAAGAGACTTGTTATATAAAATAGGATGTGTTATATATTGCACCCCTGATGGTGTATTTTTAGATATCCCAGAGAGAATTGCACACGAGGTGCGGGATATGTTGGACACCTCAAAGGATAATGTATCACTCTACAAGTTTAAATGAAAATCCATCACAGGTAGATGAAATGTTGTCCCAAATTCCCTGTGGACTAAGGATGGACAGGACACTGGATTAATGGCAAACGTAATGGTAAATTTAAAAAGCGGTAGGCAAGCTCCAAAAATTCCCCAGTACCCACTAAAACAGGAGGTAAAATTAGGGGTGTTTCCAATAATTGAGCGATTATTGCAACAGGGAATCTTAGTTCGTACAGCTAGTGTAGCCAACAGTCCCATCTTTCCAGTGAAGAAGAGTGGTGGGAGTGGTTATAGGCTGGTACAAGACCTCAGAGGTATCAATAAGGTGGTAGAGAGCCAATTTCCTGTAGTGCCAAATCCAGCTGTCATCCTGATGCAGATCCCACCAAAATGCAACCCATTTCACTGTCATTGACCTCTGTTTTGCTTTCTTCACTGTGCCTCTCCACCCTGACTGTCAGTATCTATTCGCATTTACATACAATTACCACCCTGCAGGAACCTTAAGTATGTATTAGTGTGCACTCATGTATTTTCTAACTGGGTTGAGGCCTACCCAGCGGCCACTAATACTGCTGCGTTTACTGACAAGAAAATAGTCCAGGAATTTGTAGGCAGATACGGTATCCCTAAAATCATCGAGAGTGACAGGAGTACTCATTTCACAGGTGATGTTTTTCAAAATATGTGTAAGCTGATGGGTATTAATAGCCGACTTCATACCCCCTACCGACCACAAGCCAGTGCCAAGGTAGAGAGGATGAACGGGACTATTAAAAATAAGCTAAGTAAAATTATGGCAGAGACTGGACTGGGATGGCCAGAAGCGTTACCTTTGGTCCTACATAGCATGACCACTCCTAGACCCCCTCTAAATCTGTCCCCATATGAAATACTGTTCGGTAGACAACCTCATTTGATTATAAGTCCACAGGAAGACTTGAAGGGTAACAACGAGGTAACTGTAAAGTATCTTATATCAATGAGTAAGCAGTTAAAGCAACAGCAGCAGAAACTGAAATTGTTGTCTAATGATATGCCTGAAACTAACTGTCATGATGTTAAAACAGGAGAATATGTTATGATCAGAAATTTCTTGCGTTCAGGTTGTTTGACTGATCGGTGGGAAGGTCCGTACCAGGTGCTGCCCACAAGTACTACATCTTTGAAGGTGGCCAAGAGAGATACCTGGGTCCATTCCACACTGCAAAAAGGTCAATCAACCGGTGGAGAAACAAGTCGGAGACAAGGCTGATAGCATGGACCTGTTGCTCGCGAGCTTGTTCTGGGAGGATTGAAAAGGTCGTAGTGAGATACCTGAACTGAGAGAAATTTGCAGGACTTGTGACAATGGACGGACCTGCTGTGTTCATTGTCATATTCTCTTTTAGAGTGTTCACCATCCTGATCGGTTCAGGGATATCCAGTGTCTGTGATGGGGGACCGATTGAGGAAACGGGAGCTGATGGCAGTGCTGATGGAGTGGAGTCAGGAGGAATGCAATTGCAATCAGGGGAGTGTCTGTCCAATCTTAGTATTGTTATTGTTAAGAGAGCTCTCATTCCGGATACTCGGGGAAGGTGTGGAGGTTTATCGTCTGAAGATTCCTGTATTTGTGAGCTTTGTGGGTCCCTAGTTGATGAGAACTGTATCCAACAGTGCCAACCTAAATATAACCCGTACTGGGGTGGGTATCCTATAGAGGATTATCATAGCATGGTAGGCAAAGTGTTAAATCAAACTGATTGCTGTTTGTGTTCACACGTGCCACAAAAACAGCATAATGTAGGGTTGGTGCCATTTCCGCTGAATACCACGGAAATTTTAGAATTACAAAAAGGGAAAACCTTGGATGGAAAATTTCTCTCATCCAAACCACTTAATTTCAAACTCTATCAATTCCAAGTAGATAGATCACTTTTGTGTTTAAACATAACCAACCCCAATAAACCTGGGGGTTGGGAAGTGACGGGGAATAATCAGACGATGACCTTCTCACAAAGAGCTGATAATGAGTCCATAAACCATGATCTGTTACACTCAATTAAATCTAGTGGGAAATTTTAGGTATCGGTATACATTGAGTTCCACCAAAGAAATTATTGGTAAGGTGCCAGATGTTTATTGTGCTAAAATAATACAGCCAGAGACTTGCATGAACCAGATGGAAGACCCAGAAATAGGATTGTTTGCAAGAGAAATGTGCTTAATGATAATGATGCATACCATCCCTTATGTTCTCCCTGATAATGTATATTTTTTATGTGGAAGAAAAGCTTATAAATGGCTCTCCCCGAGTTCTGAAGGTTTGTGTTACCTGGGAAGAGTAGTCCCAGAAGTTATGACCCTCACACATGTTGAAATGCTTGGTATACATAAAAACACACCATCACCATATCTTCACACGCAATATGAACACAGAGGCAAAAGAAACATGATACCTGGTGACGTGCATAAAGCCACTCAGTTAATTAGTGAGACAACTGGCTTTCAAGTTTTAGTAGCACTGGATCCCACCAGAATTGCTCGGGGTACATTACATTTTAGATATATTCAGGAACTTGCTAAATTGATAGATAATATCACTGAGATGTACGATGACACATTCAGGTATACAGGGAGAGAATTGCAAGCGTACAAGAAAGAACTGGTGCAACACAGGCTAGTGTTAAATTATTTAACTGCTGTTACTGGAGGGTACTGCGTAACTCTGGCCACCCAATTTGGAGTAAAATGTTGCACCTACGTCACTGATGATACCAGCGACCCCAAGGAGGTGATAGACCGGAAGATGGATGAAATTCTGCAGCCAAAATGGGAATTTCGTAAGAACCATAACGCTTCAGTGGCTGAAGAAGGGGAGAAGATAGAAGTATGGGTTTCATGGCTGAACCCAGTGAAATGGTTCTCAGGTCTAGGGGAATGGGTTCAGGAAGTGATCGCCAGCATAGGCAAATTCTTAATCCTTATACTGATTGTCATCATAATAATTGGCATATGTGCCCGGTGTGATCCTATTGTGTTGAAGTGTGGAAAATGTAAAAATAGAGTAAAACAAAAGAACAAAATTATGATTGTGGCCAGTATGAATACCGAGGTAAATACAGAACTGCATTACAACCCTGAGCTAGGAAATACCATCATTTAATGTATTATATTTAGCCATGCATAAAAATGTATTATTGAAATGTTATTTTAAAAAAAACACCTCAGATAATGTAAAGTTTTGGAAATGAGATCGCAAGACGCCATTTTGCGAATGGCCGCCTAAGCACCATTTTAGATAAACTTACACTTTAGTACATGTGGCGATATTACTATTAGCACCATGCGATTGCATTTTTCACCATTTCTCATACACACATTAATACGCACAATTGCGGTGTTAACTAGTCGCATATTAGCAAATGCATGACTTGGTATGAAAACGCTGTTTTATTAGCTTCATGCGCACGCATCTGCCCCAAGTTAACTAGCGTCCTTATATCAAACCCCGCATACTCACACATTACATATCCACATACAAGGTTTAATAAGCTTGAAGGTATAAGATTCAAGTTTGCTCAGTTAGTATAAATGCTGTGAAATAAAGATTATTTGGTAATTAAGGTTTTATACATGCCAAGTAAGCCGTGTTTCGTTTTGTACTGATGCGTACTCTTTCAACAGAATTCCGGTATTATCGGTGTGGAGATCGCATCATGCATTCTCTACTTATGGACCACAGAGACTTCAAGCAACAAAATGTATATATTATATGAACAACTGTTAGGATGTTGCATGGGGCGGGAGGGCAGAGACCCCCAGTTGTTAGAGGCTGGGTTGAGTCTATTTGAATCAGCCTGTTAAACGCTCTGTAACAGATGCTTCCCTCCTGGGAACCAATGGCATAAGCAACAAACTTCCCTATTGTTCTGTCTATTCCCGGGGGGTATAAATATGTGTGCTCCAACACTGGGTTTTTAGTCTTCGTACTGAATGCTGAATGACGAAGGGGTCTTTTGCTGATGCCTATCATCTGGTCCGGAAGCGCTGCGTATGTATACTGTACTTGGGTCTGTATAATTCCTTTGCGCCGAATTGTGTCTGGATCAATAGCGTGTAATTGACTGTACTTTTTACTTGAATAATACTTTGTGCTTTGGAACCACATGTTCTAAGTCTGGAGTCTCTATTTACTGTATGACTGTGTACGCAAATTAGCATCATCCTTAGAGGTTTATAGGTAGGATTTTAGAAGGTACAGGCAGGGGTATATAGAGGTTCAATTTCAGTATCGTTATCCTTCAGGAGGATTTTCGATGAACCTGGGCGAACTGTATCAGCATCATCAAACTTCATGACACTGAGACAAGAGGTCCGTCCTGTCAATCAATATGCCGTGCAATTTCAAATTTTAGCATCAGAGCTCAAATGGAATGAGGAAGCCCTCACCTCGGCCTTCTGGCATGGGTTGTCAGACCGACTAAAGGATGATCTAGTCACTCGAGAGCTTCCTACTAATCTGAACGACATGATTTCATTGTGTATCAAAGTTGACCTACGCTTCAGGGAACATCAGGCTGAAAAACACAGAACTGACCGGCAAAGGTCATTTGCCCCCTCCATTTCTACCCGTCCCATTCCTTTTCCTACTGAAGAGGAGCCTATGCAGGTGAATCATACACACCTCTCCAAAGAAGAACGTCAGAGAAGAATGCAAAAGAACCTCTGTCTGTACTGCGGAGAGTCCGGTCACCTGCTGATCTCCTGCCCTAGTAAACCGGGAAATGCCAAATCCTAACTGACCCTGGAGACATCAAGTTAGGAGTTATGAGCCCGTCTCCAAAAATTAAAGATTTCACAATTACCCTAGCTTTGGATCTTAAACCCAAACCTGTCTTTGCTACTGCTCTACTTGACTCGGGAGCAGCCGGAAATTTCATAGCGTCTAGTTTCATAGATAAATTTCAGATTCCTTGTTTGTCTCTTAATCATGCCATCTCTCTGACCTCTATAGACAGACGTCCTCTAACTAACGGGATAGTCACCAAGGAGACTCAACCAATATTGGTCCGAATTGGGGCACTTCATTCTGAGTCCTTAAAATTCCTGGTGATATCAGAGGCCTCTCAAGGAATTATTCTTGGTCTACCCTGGTTGCGTCAACATAATCCCGGGATTGATTGGAGTTCTATGCGGATTCTTTCTTGGGGTATGGACTGTCAGAAATCCTGTCTTCCAAAAATTCAACCTGTAAGAAAGACAGTTCCATTAGTTTCTTCTGCCATTCCCAAGGAATATCAGATGTTCGCCGACGTGTTCTCTGAGCAGCAAGCAAATATCTTACCTCCTCATAGGGAATGGGACTGTCCAATTGATTTGATACCTGATAAGATACCACCTCGTGGTCGTACCTATCCGCTATCCTTGCCTGAGACTCAAGCCATGACAGAGTACATCCGGGACAACATGGCTAAGGGGTTCATTCGCCCCTCTACTTCACCTGCCGGAGCTGGGTTTTTCTTCGTTGGCAAGAAGGATGGTGGTTTAAGACCATGTATCGATTATCGAGGCCTTAACGACATTACTGTAAAGAATCGATACCCTCTTCCCCTGATTACTGAGTTGTTTGATAAGGTCAAGGGCTCTGTAATTTTTTCTAACTTAGATCTGAGAGGGGCTTACAATCTCATTCATATTCGAGCTGGCGATGAATGGAAGACCGCTTTTAATACCAGAGAAGGACATTTTGAATATTTAGTAATGCCTTTTGGATTGTGCAACGCCCCTGCTGTCTTTCAGAGTTTCGTTAATGAGATTTTCCGGGATCTGTTATATGTTTCAGTTGTTGTTTATCTGGACGATATACTGATTTTTTCACCCTCTGTGGCTAAACATCAAGAACATGTTAAAGAAGTTTTGACCCATTTGAGAGAAAACCACCTTTACTGGAGAAGTGTGTCTTTGGAGTTCCCAGTGTACCTTTTCTCGGCTACATTATTTCTGGCTCCAGTTTGGAAATGGACCCCAAGAAGGTACAAGCAATTTTGGATTGGACCCGACCTCAGACACTGAAAGCCATCCAGAGATTGTTGGGCTTCGCCAATTATTATAGACGCTTCATTAAGGGATTTTCTACATTGCTGGCTCCCATTACAGCCTTGAAACGCAAAGGTGCTAATCCTACCCAATGGTCACCTGAGGCAGAGTCTGCTTTTCATCTTCTAAAACAGGCCTTTATCTCAGCACCAGTTCTTCAACAACCAGATCTGGACAGGCCTTTTTTGTTGGAAGTAGACGCATCATCTGAAGCTGTGGGAGCAGTCCTGTCTCAACGTTATGAGGACAATCGAGTCCATCCTTGTGGGTTCTTTTCTAAAAAATTCTCACCTGCCGAAAGGAACTACGCCATAGGTGAGCAAGAACTACTAGCTGTAAAGATGGCATTGAAGGAATGGAGATATTTACTAGAAGGTGCTAAGTGTCCATTTACTGTATTTACGGACCATAGAAATCTCCTATTTCTCAAAAACCTTCAATGTGTGAGTCCTCGTTTAGCCCGCTGGGCAATATTCTTTGCCAGGTTTCAGTTCACCCTGACCTTACAGTCTGGAGCACTTAATCAGAAGGCTGATGCCCTATCAAGATCTCTCCTCTGTGATGATCAATCTACAAATCAAAACAATACCCCTGTCTTGGAATCAAGCATTTTTGCCACATTACAGGTTCAGCCTCCCACAGGAAAATCGTTTGTGGCCCCGGAATTAAGGAAGCGGCTTCTCACTTGGGCACATTCCTCTCACTTCACAGGGTACTCAGGCACTGGGAAGACTTTGGAGTTCCTGAAAAGACACTATTAGTGGCCTTCTATGAAGGCAGATATAATGGATTTTATCTCTTCCTGCTCCTCCTGTGCCCAGCATAAATCATCATGACAAGCTTCAGCTGGGGAATTGCTTCCACTACCCACTCCATCACGTCCATGGACGCATCTCTCCATGGATTTCATCACAGACCTCTCAAGGCTTCAATACTATCTGGGTTGTAATAGACCGATTCTCTAAGGTGGTCCACTATATACCTTTGAAGAAGTTACCTTCTGCTCCTGACCTGGCACAGTTGTTCGTCCAACACATATTTCGTCTTCATGGCCTTCCTGTTGAAATTGTCTCTGACCGTGGTGTGCAGTTTACTGCAAAATTCTGGAGGGCTTTGTGTTCTGTTTTTCAAGTGAAGTTAAACTTTTCCACGGCCTACCATCTGCAAAGCAACGGCTCCACAGAGAGAGTTAATCAAGATCTAGAGACTTTCTTAAGAATTTTTATGACATCTTCCCAGGACAATTGGGCTGCCTTGCTGCCGTGGGCCGAGTTTGCACATAATGCTTCCTACCACTGGTCAACTAACCAAACGCCATTTCAGGTTATTTATGGCCTTCATCCTCGTGTTCCCGAATTCCGAAGCCTGCCTGTTTTTTGATGTTCCGGCCGTGGAGGACACGTGCGGAATTTTGCGGCCATCTGGACTCAAGTACAGTCTGATTTGCTGAAGGCATCCTCTTGCTATAAGACCCAGGCCAATAGGAAGCGTAGAATAGTTCCACGCATGCAAGTTGGAAGCCAGGTCTGGTTGTCCACCGGGAATCTTCGTCTGAGAGTTCCTTCAATGAAATTTGCACCACGCTTCATTGGTCCCTTCACCATAACATAAGTCATTAATCCAGTGGCCTATCATCTACAGTTACCCCCATACCTAAAAATCCCTAATTCCTTCCATGTTTCCTTATCAAAGCCCCTAGTTCTGAATAGGTTCCACAGTGCTCTACCTGCTCCTCCTCGAGTCCAGATGGAGAGAGGAGTTGAGTTTGAGGTTGCCCAGGTCTTGGACTCTCGTCTATGCAGAGGTCATACACAGTATTTGCTAGACTGGAAAGGTTACGGTCCAGAGGAACGTTGCTGGACCGATGCTCGTGATGTCCACGCTCCCATGCTCATCAGGAGATTTCATTCTGCCCATCCGGAGAAGCCTGGTGATTGTCCTGAGGCCACCCCAAAAGGGGAGGGTACTGTCACGGCCAGGGTATTTCAGCATGGCGCTAGGCGTGTTACCTGTGAGGTCGTTGTGGCGCGGGCTGTCTGGTGGCGGAGCTGGTGTCTGGCGGGGGGCTTTGGCTGCGCGCATTGTTGTCTGGGCCTGTTGTCACTCTGCGCTGGTAAGGCCTGGTGGCATCTCCGTTCCGTTTGGCATGGGCGCTGTCATTTTGCCTTCTGGCCATGTGATGCGGCTGGCCAATCCTGGTGAGTCACATGTTCCCTCCGGCCAGTAACAGCACGGCATGGGGTATTTAGGAAGGGTCAGTGCCTTCCTTCTTTGCCAGTGCCCAGCTGAGAGGGAGTTCTCTGTGCTTATCCTGTTCCTGGGAAATTCGCTGTCTGCCAGTCTGCCTGTCAGCTCCTAGCTTCCTCTGGACTACCCCACTTCCTCCACCACCCTTACCCATACCTGAGTGCCTGAGCTTGCTGACATCCTGCTCATTTGCCTTAGTTCACTACCTGCATACCTGGCTTATTATTTTCCTGCATCACTACCTGCATACCTGGTTGATTATTCCAGTCTCACTACCTGCACACCTGGACAGTTCTAATTGTTTCTACTTGGACATTAACCCATTACTCCCACCACAGAACTCTAGTGCACGTTTATATATACCTGGACTTTTATTTACTGCCATATTTTATGTCTACTCAAGCACCTATTTAAAAACCTAGTTTTATATTCAAACCCGCTTCTGTGATTGCTCCTGCTACCATCCCGGGACCACAAACAACCCAGAACATCACCTTTCTTATCTATTAACTAGTTCAACACAGGTGAAGTCAATCATAAATTAAGAGGGAAGTCCAGGAACAGAGCTTCTTGTCCCATCTGGAATGGGTCATGTTGGGAGGTATGCAAATGGAACAACCATTTCAAAAACACAGAGTTGGAACACCTTGTCACACAGTGGCTGTGGATATGGGGTTGCTATGGGCTACAGAAATCTGAAAGGTGAGTTATATTGTGTAGCAGGGCCGGATTAAGGGTGGGGGACATCAGGGCAGCAGCCCCGTGGTCCCCACACACTGAGGGGACACACTCAGGGTCGGTGTGACCCTGCTGAGAAGAGGTGCCCCGTGGCACCTGTTCGCGGATGGGGGCTCAGCTGCCGCGGCTGTTTTCCGCAGTGCATGCAGCAGAACACTCAGCGCAGAGCAGTTCCCGACTGAGTCCCCCTCATTGTCGTCACATGACACATCACGTCAGTGACGCTGATGAGGGGTGTAGGGAGCAGCTCTGCTGGAATCGGGTGGATGACAAGTAAGTAATCAAGGGTGGAGATAGAGGCAGTAGGGCTCCGTGTGGCTTGGGAGGTGGAGTGGGGGCATTGATAGGCTTCATGTGGCTTGAATGGGGCCCCCACAAGCTTTAATCTGGCCCTGTTGTTTAGGTAGTCAATTTCTTCAGTTCATGCCAAAGTAGTCAGGTAACACAGAGTTTTGGAAATTTGCCGATGTGATTATATAAGCCAGACGGATGTGCGCCGACCCCCGTGTGTTGGTTTTGGATCTGTATCCCCTTCATGGTTTTGGATCCGGATTAATTTTAGAAAACCGCTCTTGCGTATTTTGGTTTTGGATCTGTATTTTTTCAAAAAAATCATAAAAACAGCTGATATCATATAATTTGGGCATGGTTTTGTTCCTACAGCATTATTAACCTCAATAACATTTATTTCCAGTAA
The DNA here is from genome assembly GCA_031769625.1 of Taudactylus pleione. Lineage (NCBI taxonomy): Eukaryota > Metazoa > Chordata > Amphibia > Anura > Myobatrachidae > Taudactylus > Taudactylus pleione. The sequence continues at coordinate 715,010 of JAUIMM010001983.1, read as the reverse complement.
TTTTCAGTCAATTTTGACCCCCTCACAGCTCACAATATTGATTTCATCCAGTTTAGGCCAAAAGGTTGCATCGAGCTAGCTGGCTGACTAAGCTAAGCAACAGCAGTGGGCGGCACTAACATGTGGCAATTCAGCTTCCAACATGGCACAGAGTGGCACTGCAGTGGTAGTCAGGATGGCAGTTTAATAAACTATAAAATTAAAAATGTCAGGCAGCAATGCCCCAAGCAGCACATAATGCAATGAAAAGAAGTGCAAGATGGAATTGTCCTTGGGCCCTTCAACCCACCCTTATGTTGTACATATTAAACAGGACATGCACAGTTTAACAAACCAATCACTTCAGCGACAGGGACTGCCAATTGTGACAAGTTATTGGTTTGGTTGGGCCCCCACAAAACAAGCTATCAACGGGGAGCTGACATGCTGGCAATGATCTTTTTGTGCACAAACTGGCTTTACAGAGGCAAGATGTTGTCACCATCATCACCTGATTCCTCACCCTCATCAGTGTGTACATCATCTTCACACAATATTAATTCATCCCCGCTGGAATCCACCATTACAGCCTCAGGTGCCTCTGTAATTTGTGGACGTAATTGGCGGTAAAGGTCTTCCTCGTGGAATTTGTAGTTCATTTTGATGAACATCATCTTTTCCACATTTTGAGGAAGTAGCCTCCTATGCAGATCACTGACAAGGTTCCCGGCTATGCTGAAAACTCTTTTTGAGTACACACTTGGGGGTGAGCAGCTCAAGTAAAGCAAAGCCAGTTTGTGCAAGGGCCTTTCAATTGCCTTTTTTTCCTGCCAGTAGTCAAATGGACTGTCTGACATGCCAATTTGGATGCTATCATTAAAATAGTCCTCAACCTTTCTTTGAATGGTGACCGTATCAGATTGAGTCACGGTAGAGGGGTCATTAACTGTAGGCAATTCTTTTAGACCTGACCAGATGTCAAAACTTGGTTGTGTTGACTCATCTGCATCACCAGTGGGTATTTATTTGGGAAAGTTTAGTTTTTTTCATGGCAGACGCACTTGCTGGAGAAACTGAAGGAGGAACCATCGCTGCATCATGTGCCGCTTGAACTGACAATATTCTTACTTTTGCATCTCTTCAGATCTGTGTCTGCTGTGAAGAAAGACATGATGTATGACTCAAACCTAGGATCCAACACGGTCGCCAAAATGTTTTGATCTGATTGTAAGATCCTGACAACCCTTGGATCCTGGTGAAGTTAATAAAAGACTTGATCAACAAGTCTGACATGCTTAGCGGAATTGCTTTGTTTCAGATCCTCCTTCAGTTTCTCAAGCTGCTCTTCCAACAGTCTAATTAGGGGGATTACCTGACTCAAGCTGGCAGTATGTAAACTCACTTCACAGGTGACTACTTTGTAGGGTTTCAGCACTTTGCACAACACGGAAAGTATTTTCTACTGAGCTTGAGTAAGGTACATTCCCCCTCCTCTTAATATGTCATAGTTCGTTGTGTAGCTTTGGATGGCGTTCCACCTTGTAAGTACCTCTTGCTTCACCTGGTGACAGGGCAAATTCAACATTTCTTGCAGGTGCTGCAATCTTCTACATGCACCTGCTGAATGACAAAAATGTCCAGAAATTTTGCGGCCCACAGAGAGCATCACCTGCATGGCTCTGTCATTTTTTAAAAACATTTTTGCACCACCAAGTTGATTGTGTGAGCAAAACATGGGACGTGTTAGAATTCACCCTGTTGCAATGCTCTCACAATATTGGTGGCGTTGTCAGAAATCACAAATCCTGAGGAGAGTCCTGTCACAGTGCACCGGACACCGGGTATTACTTACCGGGTCTGGCAGCACTGAAACCTCCGTCAGCGGCGGGCAGCAGGCGGAAAGTCCCCAGCACCCGCTGCCATGACATCAGCGCTGAATTCTCCTCACAAATGCAGGTGGCCGCGGCTCTCCTAGAAGCGCACGCGTGCCGACCTGCAGGGGATTTAAAGGGTCAGGTGCACCAAACATGAAGTCACATTTGGTGCCAGATTTGAACTTCTCCCTATAAGAGGGAGTTTCTAGCACCAAACAGGTGCCAGAGTACAGGCGTTCCAGTACTCACCTGTTATTCTGATCTTGACCTCGGTATGTTTGTGACCGATTTTGCCTGACTCCTTTGTACTACTCCTGATATCTGGTTCTGACCTTGGCTACTCCCTGTGACCCATCTACGTCTGCTCGCTGGTACCGTTTCATCTGTTTGGTATTGACCCGGCCTGTCGAATACGTTATTCTTCTGCACTACATCCAGTACTCACCAGCACCTGTATAGGTGAACATAAGGGCCGTGACCTGTGTGTCAGATGCAGCCAAATCCAAACCTTCTTGTGAGGGTCCCTGGTGAACACCACCGGCACTCCGCGCCTCAGGCATAGGTCCAACCAATTCCCTAAATACGGGCTGCATCCACAATCCATCCGAAAGTTTGTGACAGAATACTCTGGCCCAAACATGGATGCTGCTGGTAATCCGTCACCATGAGACCTGCTCGAGAACTTACGTGCTAGAGTCGAGAAGCAAGAACAAGACCAGGCTCAGATTATGCAGTGTTTGCAGACACTAATGCAGCAAGTCGGTGTCGCTCAAGCACCCATCCGCTACTGCACCTTGCACAGGAGCTTCTGCACCAATTCGGATTCCGAATCCAACAAAGTATGATGGGGATCCAACAGGCTATCGTGGATTGCTGAACCAGTGTTCGATCCAGTTCAAAGTCCAGGCAGCAAGCTTCCCTTATAAGCTCACTATTGTCAGGTCAAACATTGGCTTGGGCCTCTCCATTGTGGGAAAGGAATGATCCGCTAGTCAACAACAGCACTGAATTCCTGAAAACTTTTCAGAAAGTCTTTGATGAGCCTGGACGGGTATCCTCCGCAGGGTCGGCCATTTTACAGCTGAAACAGGGAAATCAATCTGCAGGACAGTATGCCATACAGTTCCGAACCCTTGCTTCTGAATTGGGGTGGAACAACAAAGCCCTGGTTGCCACCTTTATGCAGGGGCTGTCAGATCAAATTAAAGATGTCCTTGCATCTAGAGAATTGCAGTCTCCTTGTGTATCCGAGTGGATCTGCGCCACAGAGAGAGAGCACGTGAAATGGAACAGTCTCGCCGCTTTACCTTTAAGCTTGCTCCACATTTCACAGCACCTACCGAGCCCCTAGAGGAACCCATACAAATTGGGATGTCTCGCCTCCCTGCCACAGAAAGGGATAGGAGGTTTAAAAATAAACTTTGCTTGTACTGTGGCGAACCGGGTAATCTTCTCTCTGGCTGTCCAAAGCATCCGGGAAACGAGAAGGTCTAACTGATCAAGGGGTGGTCAGGTTAGGTGCTATCCAATACACCCCAAAAAACAGTGTTACTTCCCAGTTTTCCATCAATGTAACTCTGGTCGTGGGAAATTCTTCTGACGTCATCAAGGCCTTATAAGATTTAGGTGCCGATGGCAATTTCATTATGGCTAAGAAGGTTCAAGAGTTAAGAATTGCGAGTATGCCACTGCAAAAACTCCTTTGCATAATTGGAGTGGATGGGAATAAACTTCCTATGGCTACCATTCACCCACGGATGACAGAAGTTACCATGCAAATAGGAGCCCTTCATTGAGAATTGATAACATTCTATATTCTCCTGTCAACCAAGAGTCCAATCATTTTAGGCTTTCCCTAGCTCCGCAAGCATGCTCCTGTTCTAGATTGGAAGGAACCTCAAATTCTGTCATGGGGGTCTCAATGCCATGGGTCCTATTTATCATCCGTTAAACCTCCACACCGTGTCATTCAAAGTTCAGTCATCTCTGAAAGAATACCAACTCCCAGTCCCATATCAAACCTTTAGAGACGTGTTCAGTAAAAAGCCGTAGAGACGCTTCCTGCTCACCGGGAATGGGATTGTGCTTTAGACTTACTACCGGGAAAGGTACCGCCATGTGGAAGAGTATTTCCCCTTTCACTTCCAGAGTCCCAGGCCGTAACGGAATACGTTAAGGAAAATCTGAAGCGCGGCTTTATCAGAGAGTCTAAATGTCAGGACTGCGACAATTTCAGTACATAAAGATAGACTACCTTTGCCAAAGTTGCATTGTGGTCGTTGGAGGAGCTGTCCTGCTTGCTGGCATGCTTCTCATTCAGGGGATAGAGTGTTAAAGTAATCATCTGTTTCCCAGGTGTCGTCAGGTTGTGGGATTCCTAGATTGCTCATTATTTCAAACCTGATTCCATTTGGGTCACATGTTCTGAAACTTCCTATGGATCACAGACCTCTAGTATAAAACCTGTTACTAACTGTGTCTCAGTGTCTGTGCAACGTTGCTTTCAGGTCTTTTCTTGGACTGCTGACAGATCCCGCCATGCCTGTGGATTGCTGTGGACTTTGTTATATTCCAGATGAACTTCTGATGTCAGTCATCCGCTGCACTACAGGGCCCAGCATTCCTATTGCCTAAGTATTGCTTATTGCTCCATCATTGCAGTTTCTCCATTTTGCGGCACTATTTACTTTGCCTGTTGTCTTTCCGTTCCTGTGGATATTGAACTCATCCTTGTTACAGTTGTCAACTGCACCGTTACAGTGTCATCTCTGCATCACGGGGCTCAACCCTGCTCCAAACCCTAGCCACATTACAGGGCTCAACCCTGCTACAATCTTCTCTGCATCACGGGGCTCAACCCCACTACAATATTCTCTGCATCACGGGGCTTAACCCCGCTACACTCCTCTCTGCATCACGGTGCTCAACCCCACTCCAAACCCTAGCCACACTACAGGGCTCAACCCTGCTACAATCTTCTCCACATCACGGGGCTCAACCCTGCTACAATATTCTCCACATCATGGGGCTCAACCCCGCTACAATCCTCTCTGCATCACGGGGCTCAACCCTGCTCCGAACTCTAGCCATGCCACAGGGCTCAACCCTGTCCTGGAATCTCATCGCCTTACAGGGCTTAACCCTGCTCTGACTTCACTATCCCACAAGGCTCAAGTGTGCTTCATCTCTCACTGCACTACAGGGCTCGGCCCTGTCCCGGAACTATATTATTCTGCAGGGCCCGCTCTGCTCCAGATTTCCATTACTATAGGGTTCTAAAGGTCCTCAGTGTCATCCTGAGGTGTTGGCCTCATTCTGGACTCAGGGTTCCCTACCACGTTATTTCTTATATGTTAAAGACTGCATATATATATTTGGGGATTCTCTCCTATACTTATTATTGCATATGTGAACCTCTGTGCTTATTTGAGACCTTGCTGATTATCATTCTTTTGTGAATAAATTCTATTTTACTTTTATCCTGTGCTACTGAGTTTTATGGAAAGGTCAATGCTAAGACCACCCCAGTTTATTGTGCCTAGTAGGCCTGCCTCCCTCCAGGAGTCTGGAATGTCGGCAGCCGTGACACTAAATCACCTACCGGAGCTGGCCTGTTCCTTGTTAAAAAGAAAGATGGAGGCTTGAGACGATGTATCGACTACTGGGGCCTGAATGCAATCACCATTAAGGACCAGTATCCCCTACCGCTAATTTCTGAGCTTTTTAACCAAATAAAAGGGACAAAGATTTTCACTAAGCTGGATCTCCGTGGGTCCTACAACCTAATCAGAATCCGGTCTGGGGACGAGTGGAAGACGGCCTTTAATACTCGTGATGGCCACTTCGAGTACTTAGTCATGCCCTTCGGATTAAGCAATGCCCCAGCTGCTTTCCAGAAGTACATGAATCATATCTTTCCGGGACTTGTTGTATAAATTTGTAGTGGTATACCTGGACGATATCCTAAAATCTTCTGAGGATATAGCAAGTCATCGCCAACATGTTTGTGAGGTACTGTCACGGCTCCGGGTTAATCAGCTTTTCTGCAAACTGGAGAAATGCGCTTTTGAGCAAAATGAACTAACATTTCTGGGGTACATCATTTCGGGTTCCTGCCTTCGAAAGGACCCAGAGAAGCTTGCCACTATTGTCAATTGGTCCCGTCCAATTGGGTTGAAAGCAATACAACGCTTCCTGGGTTTTTGCAACTTCTGCCGCCAGTTCATCAGGAACTACTCTTCCATTGTTGCTCCCATCACTGCTCTTACCAGAAAGGGTCAAGACACTCGTGTGTGGTCAACTGAGGCAGAGGAAGCTTTTGTTCTTTTGAAACAGCACTTCCTTTTAGCTCCCATCCTGAGACAACCCAATTGTGACCAACCTTTTTTTTTGGAGGTGGACGCTTCCACAGTCGGTGTTGGGGCAGTTCTGTCGCAGAAAGATAAATAAAATAAGTGGTACGCCTGTGGGTTCTTTTCCCGAAAGTTCTTTGCATCAGAGAGGAACTATGCTGTTGGTGATGAAGAACTACTTGCCATTAAATTGGCTCTACAAGAATGGTGATACTTGTTGGAAGGAGCTAAATTTCCGATAACAGTCTATACCGATCATAAGAATTTGTCGTACCTCAGGACAGCTCACTCACTGTCTAAATTATCATCAGTCCAGATGGTCTCTATTCTTCGATCGATTTAATCTAGTGATTACTTACCGGCCAGGTAATAAGAACATCAAAACCGACACCCTGTCTAGAGCATTTAGTTCTGCTGAAATGGAAGAAGTAAGGGAGGACAAGGCCATTCTGAACCCTGCTTGTTTCATAGCAGTCACCAATAGGGTCAGGATTCCTCTGGGGAAAACATTCATAACACCAGAACTCCGGTCTAGTTTGCTTCAGTGGTCACATTCATCACACTTCAGTGGGCATGCAGGAGTCAAAAAAACCTTGGAGCTGAACCTCAGGAGGTACTGGTGGCCATCGATCCATCAGATGTAGAGGACTTCGTGGCAGCTTGCCACTGCACTTTCCATCAGGTTCCCTGTTGCCACTACCAGTGCCTGATAGTCCTTGGACTCACATTTCTATGGACTTTATGACTGATATGCCTTCATGCCAGGGGTTCAAAACAATTCTGGTGGGGGTAGATAGATTTTCCAAAGCTGCTCACTTTATTCCTTTAAGAGGTCTAACTTCAGCACAAAAATTGGCGGAAGTGTTTATAAAAGAAATCTTTAAGTTACACGGGTTTCAAAAGGATATTGTTTCTGACCGAGGGGTGCAGTTTACCTATAAGTTCTGGAGAGCATTATGCAGGTGCTTTGGCATCAACTTGAGCTTTTCTTCGGCCTATCATCCCCAATGTAATGGGCAAACTGAGCGAGTAAACCAGGAATTGGAAAAATTCATTCGTATGTATGTTTCTCGCAGTAAAGATGACTGGGTCTCTCTGCCACCTTGGGCTGAATTAGCCCACAATAATCTATACCATGAGGCATCGGGACACTCTTCATTCTTCATTCAGTACAGTTTGCATCCAGTGTTACTGGAGTTACCGGGCCTTCAATCAGTGTCACTTCCAGCCGTACATGGTACAGTGAATCGATGCTTTAGGATCTGGAAAATGGTAAAAAGGAATTTACACAAAACCTGCTACTTTATTCTTCTGCACTACATCCAGTACTCACCAGGACCTGTATAGGTGTACCTAACCTGAGGGCCGTGACCTGTGTGTCGGACGCAGCCAAGTCCAAACCTTCTTGTGAGGGTCCCTGGTGAATACCACTGGCACATTAGACTCCGCGCCTCAGGCATAGGTCCAGCCAATTCCCTAAATACGGGCTGCATCCACAATCCATCCGAGAGTTTGTGACAAGTCCAAGCTGGGTAAGCCATTTTGCAATGACTTCCCTGAGTTTTTCTAAGAGGTTGTCAGCGGTATACCTCTTAGTGAAACCAGTGATACACAGAGTAGCCTGCCTTTGAATGAGCTGCTGTTTTTTAGATGCTGCTGCTGCTGTTGGTGGTGCTGAAGGCAATACACCCACCCAGTGGGCTGTTAGTCATGTAATCTTGCGTTTGCCCTGTTCCACTTGTCCACATATTAAGTGGACAGTGGGTACAACGGCATTTTGGAGGACACTAATACAAATTTTTTTAACATCCCTGTACAGGCTGGGAATTGCTTTTCTAGTGAAGTGGAATCTAGATGAGATTTGGTAGCAGGGGCATAGGACCTCAATTAACTGTCTAAAACCCACTGCACTAATGGCAGATATCAGGCGCATAGATGTTATAGTGTCAGTGATCTGATGTGCAACTGGGTGACTGTTGTCATACTTGCTCCCCCTTGCAAAGGATTGTTTAACAGTCAATTGTGTTTTTGAACTACTACTAGTAGTCTTCCTGGTCCACTTCTGAGATGAAGATCCACTCCCAGCAGCAGCAGGCGTAGCACTCAATGATTCTTCTGAGGAATCCAGGATAGAGGACTGAGTTAGCCATATGAAATTGGATGCAGGACTAATTCCGATCATGATTGAGGATATTGTTGATGATGGTGTTGGTGGTGAAGTTGCCAGATGCTTGAATCTAGCAGAGAGAAGGGAGCTAGCTGACGCTGGACTACTTGTTGTTACTTTCTAGCCAAAGTTTTTGAATTTTGCAAACACTTTAGATGAATGCACTGTAGATGACATAACAGGGAGGAGGTTCCTAGATTGTTAAGGTCCCGACCTCTACTTACTCTGGCATGACAATGGGTACAGATGGCTTGACAATTGTTGTCTGGATTTGGGGAGAAATGATTCCACACATGGATGTGGATTTTTTGGTTTTATGCCCAGGCATGACAATGGACTTTTCCTTATCATAGGCAACAACTGTTTCCACTGGGGCCTGATTTACACAACAACAACCTCATCAACAACATCCTCATCATCAGCGTCCTCATCATCAACATCCTTATTAGTGTCAGCTACACAAATATCCTCCTCATCCTGGTGCACAGAAGCATCCTCAATTTCTATGTCAGCATGTTGACTTTTCCCCACATTTTCAGATGACGCACAAGTGGTGGAAGGAGGTTCCTTTGCGAGTACAACAAGTGTGGTGGAAGGAGGCTCCTCTTCGAGTACAATTTTGGAAAGATCAGGCTCACACATGGCATCTGCCAACACACTTAGACTCTCCTCAGGGATGTGAGACTTTTCTGAGTTCACAGTTGGTTCTTGTGCCTTAATGATTTTCATTATTTTGAAACGTCTACAGGGAGAATGGCTTACATCATCATAAGAGGCAGAACCAGCAGCCATAAATAAAGGCCTTAGCCTTTCCTTGCCACTTTACGTGGTGAAAGGCATATTGCCAATTTTAAGTCTTTCTGCAGTTAACTTTCCCTTTGATGTTTTTTTCTTTACCACTGTAAAAGATTGCTTCTTTGATTTTAGATGCCTTGACTTAAGCCCTGTATGCCCTTGGGCATTGACTTTAGTAGATGGCATAGATGGACTAGTATCGTCATGACTGGTGGCACTTTCAGCAGCTCCAGCACTAGTATGTGGTTCCTGCTCTCCTCTCAACTGATTGTTCTTATCAGCAAACATGAATGAAGTGGGTTATAGCACACACATAAATTTATACCAATTTTAAATATTACACTGTGGTATCAATGACCTACAGTGTCACAATATTTTTTATGAATAATATACTGCATTTCCACTTACAGTGTCACAATATTATTTATGAATAATACACTGCGCTACCACTTACAGTGTCACAATATTTTATGAATACACTGCACTACCAGTTACAGTTTCACAATATTTTTTATGAATACACTGCACTACCACTTTCAGTATCACAATATTTTTTATGAATAATACACTGCGTTTCCACTGACAGTGTCACAATATTTTTTATGAATACACTGAGCTACCACTTACAGTGTCACAATATTTTTTATGAATACACTGTGCTACCACTTAGTGTCACAATATTTTTTATAAATAATACACTGTTTCCACTTACAGTGTCACAATATTTTTTATGAACAATACACTGCGCTACAACTTACTGTATCACAATACATGTTGAATATTGCACTGTTTCCACTTAGTGTCACAATAATTTGTATGCATACACTGCGCTATCCCTTACAGTGTCACAATATTTTTTATGAATATATTACACTGCACTACCACTTAGTGTCACAATATTTGTTAATAATAAAACACTGCGCTACTACATACAGTGTCACAATACGTGTTGAATATTACACTGTGTTTCTACTTACAGTGTCACAATAATTTTTATGAATGCAGTGCACTATCCCTTACAGTGTCACAATATGTGTTGAATATTACACTGTTTCCACTTAGTGTCACAATTTTTTTATGAATAAAACACTGCGCTACCAGTTATTGTCACAATATTTTTATGAATACACCACGCTACCACTTATAGTGTCACAATACGTGTTGAATATTACACTGCATTTCCACTTACAGTGTCACAATAAGTGTATTAATATTACACTGTGCTACGACTTATAGTGTCACAATACGTGTATGAATATTACACTGTGGTCTGACCAGCAGCAACACAGTAAAAAAAAATAATAATAGTATAGTACACTGGGATACAGCACAAATATATATATATATATATATATATATATATATAATTAGCTTTTATTTTTTTTTACACTGGGCAACCTTGGACGGACAGAGCACCCCTGAATGTACACAGCAGCCCCTGCCCTGTATGGACACAGCCCCTGCCCTGGATGGACACAGCAGCCCCTGGATGGACACAGCAGACAGTTTCCCTGGATGGACACAGCAGTCCCTTGATGGACTCAGCAGCCCCTGCCTTGGACAGACACAGCACCCCTGGACAGACACAGCACCCCTGGACGGACACAGCATGTCTGTGTTCACTTCACACTTCACAGCTGGAGTGAAATGGTGCCGATGACCGGGTACCTTTATAATATCCTAAACCTGCAACAATCCAACAGCGGGATGATGAAATTTTGACTCATTTTGGGATCTGATTCCGGCCCGGATCGCGAAGTTCGGGTGGGTCCAGTTCTCATGGAACTGGACCCGCTCATCTCTAATAATCCATGTCTATACAAATATCAGTTGGTGTAAGTGCTGCCATGTTTGGATTAGATCCATGTGTGGTATAGGTAGAGGAACAAAAGTAGATGAAATATTATTTTTTTCTTCAAAGGAATAAGTCTATTACTAAGTAATATTTTGAGTTAAAGGCAATGGGTGATATAAATCAAGCCTTGGCAAGAGAAAAAGTGGAGCAGTTGCCCAAGGCAACCACTCAGCTTATAAATGTAATTTCAAAGACTGTGCTATATAAATAACAGTTAGAAGCTGATTGGTTGCTTTGGGCAACTTCTCCACTTTATCACTCTCCAAGGATTAATACATCTCCTGTCCCCCAATTCGTCTTATTCAGAGTTGGACGTAAAAAGACACCCACTGCCAACTTCTGTGATTCGCTACTGCATCCAAGGATGCAGCATCGTCTCAACTGCATGAGCATTGGACGTCAGGGTAACCCCTAGGTTACTAAGGATGTCCGGTGAAATCATGCAGCTGGGGCCAGTGAAGCTGCTTCCCAGGATGCAGCTACTGGCTTTGGCACACCCAGAAACAGGGCTAACATACACCCATTTTCTGGAACACTCTCCGTTGCTACCCCCACATGCCATCAGCATGTCAATCATGCTGCGGCTTATGGGGTACTACGAACGATGTTGCAGGACCAGATCTGCACACAGGCAGTGCAGCACCTGCATAAATCATTAAACATCGGAGAATTACATAAATATTGGATGTATGTAAATCTCTGACTCATTCCCTAAGTGCGTATTGTTCAGTGCATGCAGATGTGAAGTGCTACTAAAATGGGCAGAGAAAAGTCATAAATGTAGCAGCCTAAATGGGCCTGGGCTGTGCGTGCTGTAACACTGGTGTAAGTTGCACACTGATGAGGGTGATGACTGCGTTGGATTGGTTGCAAAATTTAAAAACACACCCGTTTGTGCAAATGCACTGAAACTGCTGCAAGTGTGTTTTAAAAGTCACTTTACATTACATTGAACACTTGTTTTGCACAAATAAAGAAGCCGTCATACTCAGTTGGGGAAGACAAAGTCTATGCAGTGTTGTCATTAAAAGATATAAAATATTATATTGTGTCTGCTTCACATTTCAGATAGTCCAAGCCACTCGGGTACTTCTTACCTGCACTATCATACATATAAGGATAGTGGGAAATCTTGCACTTATTCCTGAAATATGGAACCTTAGGGTCCTACTAAATAAGCAATAGAGGGCAAAATGGTCTTTTAACCCTCAATAATCCACAATATACATTTATTAGAGGACCTTACACAAGGAGCATTCAATGCGATACAGTGCACAGCTTTATGTGAAATACATACATAAACTCAGTACATACATAACCATGTATAAGCATTGGATACGCAAAATATATACATCAGGATGGCTCCTGGACTCATACCATAAAGGAGTGGTAGTGTGCGCTTAAAGTGTGGAACCTCAGATGTCCATATAGAAAGGCAGTCCAGCAACACACCAGTAGAATTTGCCCATTCCTTGTGAGAGTCCTCAGGAGTCCAGTCAGGACCACGGCAGTAGTACAACGCGTTTCGGATAAATGAATCCTTTTACAAGTGCATAATTGCCATGTTACTAGAGTAGCTATTTATGTGCTCAATCCGGAAATCATAGTTAGGCTTTCCAAATCCGTCCTTTTTTGTTAAATGAGGAGCCAGTGGGAATTCTCCCTTTGGTGTTTTGTAAACACAACTTATTTATAAATGTCCCGTACTCACGATACTCCCGTGAGGTAATCGAGCTGGTTATATAAAATATATGACACTTCTGAGGAAGCCGCTGAATTTACAGGAGGCGGAGAAACGCGTAAAGATCTATATTTTATATAACCAGCTGGTTAGGGATTTGGAAAGCCTTAACTATATGCTTGCTGGACTGTTTGCTAAAAACTTCTTGTGTGCAAACTAACACCTATTTATGCAATTAACAAGATACAAGCTTGGATGGATGCATGCCTGCTACTAACCTCTCCGCTATCACACTAATGGAGTTCTTATAATAATTTTTTTACTAATAATCTGATCTGAGCAGGAACCAACATCAACTCTGCATCGACAGAGCTTGAGTTCATTCATATATGCTTATTTATAATTCTGTCGATATACTACCTTATGATGTCTTGACAGCAATTACTGCCACCCTGTAATCTGTTAATTAACCTGTGTCTTTTAGCCGTGTTTTTCCTTGGCAATAGACATACTAAACATTTTGCAGGTGCATATGTATTTTTATGTTATAACATTATATGCATGCAGCTCAGTTTGATTTTTTAATGAGTGAGCTCATCGGCCGGTTATACTCTATATATTTTTATTAATTGTATTTGTATTTTTATTTCTTTATTATATATGTATATCCTTTTTAAATATCTTCTATAATTAAATTCTAGTCTATAGCGCTGTCTATGTTTTTTTCTTTTTTCTGTTTTTTTATATAGGTAGAGGCATATACCTATATTCTTGATAGCAACTTTTTGATTAGAATTAGACATTGTATCCCATATATTAGTGTACATGTGTCTGTTTTAGAGCGCTTGGTTTTCTGTGTACTGTTTATTTGCTTTGCATAGTGTACTACGATATCTAGCACTTTGAGGACTCACCCTGAAGCTATGCCTCCAGTCATACTCCAGCAACATCTGACCTAGTAACGTGAAGGGGAGAGAACCACAGCTACAGACTTGCGAACACAACTGACTCTGAATAGGTTGTGAAATTACAACTCTTTTGTGGATGCATTTTGCGATTCCATTTGCTTAGTCCACTGACTAAGGGGGACGTATTAAGCATCACATCCGCGATGCGGTATGTACCTAGAATATCGCAAAGGACAGCTCTCCCGACAATAGCTGTACTTTGCGATGCCCCTAGACATAGGGACTTCCGAGTTTAACACCCAGAAGTCCCTCTGGCGTCCTTCTGCTCATGCGCAGAAGGCCGCCGAACGCAAGCCGTGATGGGAGGGATCCTATCGAATCCATCTCAGGGGGAGCGTCCTGGAAAGATGCCCATATGTTACCCACTGGGACGTGCTTTGTACATATGGGGTATGCGGAAACAAAACCCCAAAAACGCATTTACCCCTTTAGTACATCACTTCCTAATGCCCAATATTTGCTCAAGAGGTTTTTGTTTTATTCTTATTATTATAAACCTAAATTACCTTTGTTAGGGTTTCTGTATCTCTTTGTAGCAGATTTATGGGCAAATATTTTTTCAGTATGCAGGTCTGGTGGGGAAGGGCAGGTTGCAGGGATAGCACAGCACTATGCAATTATTGTGGCAGCATAAGTCAAGGTTGGACCTGTCACCCAAAGTGCTCCTTTCCCTGGTGCTGGCCCACTCCCATGCATTAGGCATGCCTGAGCCTATGTTGTTTTCTGTCTATAGTCAGCAGGTACAAATTCAAAAGTCTTCAATAACAGCTTGTTATTTTTGGCTGTTGTCTACTGCTTTGATCACCTGCTTCTCACTCTGTTTGTCTTTTGCAGCAAATAACGTAACCTACCTGCTGACCCTGAACTTCATCTCATTTATTGACAGTGAGAACCAGCTACGTTTTCTGACCTTTGACCTGTCTCTGATTGCATTTGTGTTTTGTCCCTTCACCTTTTCCCTGATCCTCTTTGTGTCAGCTACTCAGCTGCCCTTCGTTTAACAAACTGCGGGGTCACGAAGACTGGACTCAGGTGATCCAATGCCAATTGCAGAATGGGTCTACACCCTTAGCATGTGACATCTCCCACAGTACGTGACACAGTAAAATACAGCTTATAGGTCACCTAAACCATGAATATAATAGTAGCACTAACAGCTCTCTCGGTTATCTGTGCAGCTCATGTGGGGGATCAATGCGTGTGCCGACCAATAATAATATATATAATAATTAATGGCATAATTATGCATTGTGGTGATTTATTTATTAGTTTGATAACACATATCTGGAGAATGACATAATTGCCAATTTAACTACTTCTATGACCACAGGATACTGAGAAATGGTCAAGAATGGAGATACATATATATTTTATTATGAATAAATTCGATTTCTAAATATTTGTGACACGTATGAACTTCCCTCAGTGAGATAATAGACAGTTTAAAAATCTCTTTACTGAGATATATAGCGGACAAGATATATTTATATAATGCAGCTACTATGTTAGAGGATAGCTATTAATACTTCCCTACTTTCCCTGACTTTATTATATACTCTGAACGAATAAGAATTCAACTAATTATTATTTATTTATTACCATTTAGTTATATAGCGCACATATTCCGCAGCGCTGTACAGAGAATATTTGTCCATTCAACTCAGTCCCTGCCCCAGTGGAGCTTACACTCTATATTCCCTACCACATACACACTAGGGGTAATTTTGTTAGGATCCAATTAACCTAACAGTATATTTTTGGAGTGTGGGAGGAAACCGGAGCTCCTGGAGGAAACCCATGCAAGCACAGGGAGATTATACAAACTCCACACAGTTAGGGCCGTAGTGGGTATTGAACCAATGACCTCAGTGCTGTGAGGCAGTAATGCTAACCATTACACCATCTGTGCTGCCCAACTAATGATGCTGATGGAATGTATAAGCTTTTTATTATTTAGCCTTTCTATTAACTTCTGTCGAAGCTGGATTATTGGGTGAGACAAGATCAGTTTAAAATTGAATCACAGCGACACCATCTTGCGACTGGCCGCAAGATGCCATCGTGGAAATGAGATCGCAAGACGCCATTTTGCGAATGGCCGCCTAAGCGCCATTTTAGATAAACTCACACTTTAGTACATGTGGCGATATTACTATTAGCATCATGCGATTGCATCTGTGACCATCACCATAAGTTACAGCGATTCACCAAAAGCCCATTTCATGACTTTACGTAGTTTGGGTGCTCTGGATAAAGTGTATATTATTATAATTCCCCTAAAGGATATATTTCAGAAATGGCTGTAAGGTATGTCAAAATTGGATTGCATTAGCAACAACAGAGCAAATGGCCACGTGACAACTAGCCTGTGTAGACAAGCTTCCTGGACATAACGTCTGCTCTCACTCCAGGTGGCCCTGCTCGATACAGCAAGAGGGTCGTTTGTAGCACCTTACATTAGCAGGCTTCCTACAATAAAATACCTTCAAAGCCAAGAGTGTTATCTGAGGTTTGGGTCTTGTAGCTGTGCTAATTTGCATTTACACAAGAACCTGGGAGAACAAAGGACTGTACTTTTGAGCCTGGGAGGGGTGGGGGCCGCTGAGAGAGGGGGGCGTGTGGAACTATAATGCTCAGCATTCCACACTGCTAGGTGTTCACTTAGTTTAAGTGAGATTTAAGTGCACCATTTCTCATACACACATTAATACGCACAATTGCATATTAGCGAATGCATAAGATCCTGTATGAAAATGCTGTTTATTAGCTTCATGCGCACGCATCTGCCCCAAGTTAACTAGCGTCTTTACATCACACCCCGCATACTTACACATTACATATTCACACAAAAGGTTTAATAAGCTTTAAAGTATAAGATTTAAGTTTGTTGATTTAGCATAAATGCTGTGAAATAAAGATTATTTGGTAACTAAGGTTTTATACATGATAAGTAAGCCGTGATTGGTATTGTACTGATGCGTACTCTTTCAACAGTATTCCGGTACCATCGGTGTGGAGATCGCATCATGCATTCTCAACTTATGGACCACAGAGACTTCAAGCAACAAAATGTATATTATATGAACAACTGTTAGGATGTTGCATGAGGTGGGAAACCCGAGACCACCAGTTGTTGGAGGCTGGGTTGTGTCTATTTGAGTTAACCTGTTAAATGCTCTGTAACAGATACATCCCCCTTGAGGACCAATGGCATCAGCAACAAACTTCTCTATTGTCTATTTCTGGGGGGTATAAAAATGTGTGCTCCAACCCTGGGTCCTAGTCTTCTTGCTGAATGCTGATTGACAAGGGGTTTCTTGCTGATGCCTACATCTGGACCAGAAGCGCTGCGTATGTATACTGTACTTGGGTCTGTATAATTCCTTTGCGCTGAATTGTGTTTGGATCAAAAGCGTGTAACTGACTGTACTTTTACTTGAATAATACTTTGTGCTTTGGAACCACATGTTCTAGGTCTGAAGTCTTTACTTACTGTATAACTGCGTACGCAAAATAACATCATCCTTAGAAGGTATAGGCAGGACATTAGAGGGTATAGGCAGGAGTGTATAGAGGTTCAAATTCAGTATCCTTACTTCAATGCATCATAGCCTGCTTCTGTTGTTTGATGAAAAGAACCAATAAGGAAAATGACAGACAGAGCAGATTGGACAGATGGCCTGCCAATCATTACAAATATGGTAACTCCCTCACAAGGATACATAGTAGTGTCGGTGGAACCAATGAAGAAGCGGATAAGCTTCACCTATTGGCCGCATGAGACGCCACTCACACATAACCAGGATATAACCCTCATCAACCCGAGAGTCAGGTTGATTCTATGAATAAGCAATAGTGAAACGTACATCACACGCGGGATAGCATATCAGGGTTTTAAGCACTATAGTCCACTGAATGACCCCTGTTGGTAGGAAACTATGGATGCCATGACATTGAATAATAACACACGGGCATTCTTTATTGAAAGCTAGCACACTGTAGAATTGAATCTGTGTGTTTAGCAACAATGTTACCAATACGTGTCCAGTGAGAAACAGTGTGCATGATACATGCACTCCTATACAGAAAGAGCGAGGGTTTCTCCATATATAATCATCAAAGTGGCAATAAACGAAACATAAAAGTTGCTTATGCTCTGTGATAACAAACTATGGCCCTCATTCAGAGCCGTACGCTCTGAGCAGAGCGCACGCTCTGAGCAGAGCGCACGCTCTGAATGAGGGCCGGCCTCCATGAAAATGGAGCGTCCTCCTTGTCACGATCCTGTCTAGTTGTCACCTTTTTGCCTTGAGACTTACCTCTGTCAGCTGCTCCATGGATCTGTGTTTGCAATTCTCCTGGGACATCTGCTCTGGCTGAATCATGCTGGCTGTGACATCTGTGTGTGCAGACTGCTCTCCTAGCCAAACTGATTAACTACCTGGACCCTGCTTTGTCTGTGAGCATTGCTAGTCTTAATTGGAATCACAGGTGTGGTTCTGATTCTCAGAGCTGCAGAGATGAATACTCCTTTGCATGCTGTGTCTTGCTCCACTCTGAATGCCACTGCCAGACCACCTGTCTGCATCCATCAATCGCTGCCAGACTCTTGGTATATAGATCCTCCTCTAATAGCACTCAGTGCTTGAACATCTCGTTACGTTCCGTGGTGTACAACTTGTGCTGTAGCTGTACCTGAGTTCCAGTGTGTCCCAGGCTCCTGCTGGTTCCTAGACCAGTGCTATCTGTAAAGCCTGCTACGTTCAGTTATCCACGCTACCCGCTTCTCCACACGGCTCACAGGCCGCACAAAGTAGCTTCCACGATACCACTTCTCGCCTACGGCTCCCAGGCCGCTACAAAGTGACTATTCACGCTACCCGCTTCTCCACACGGCTCCCAGGCCGCACAAAGTAGCTTCCACTTCTCGCCTACGGCTCCCAGGCCGCTCAAAGTAGCTTCCACGCTACCAGCTTCTCCAAGTGACTATCCACGCTACCCGCTTCTCCACACGGCTCTCAGGCCGCACCAAGTAGCTTCCACACTACCACCTCTAGCCCACGGCTCCCAGGCCGCTCCAAGTAGCTTCCACGCTACCACGTCTACCCACGGCTTCCCAAGCCACAACAAGTAGCTTCCACGCTACCATCCGTCTGCAAGCTCATCTACTGGTACCCCGACCAGCTCAGTCTGCCTACCTGCCGGTCCCAGTCCGGTCCCTCCAAGTTCCTTCTGGTCTCATTCCAACCTCTCAAGTTTTCAGTTCCAGTCACTCATCACCCAAGGCAGTTCTCACTGCTACCCACTCACTGCTACCCACTTCTTTTATTAAAAGAGCTATTCATGTCCCCCATGGTTCCAGTCCAGCCGGCCTCCAGTGTTTCCAGTTCATCACCTGATACAGGTAACCCTCGAGCACCAATTGTGACAGTATGTTCAAGCCAAACAATGGTGGCGGATCAAGCACCTAATCCTGGATCAAGTGCTTTCCGTAACCTAATCATTCGTTTGGATTCACAGGAGGCGGTACAGCATCAAGTACTACAAGTTCTGCAAATTCTGACTAACCGACTAGATGATACCCAAATCGTACCTGAACCCCTAACTACTTTCCATCAACTGCTGGAACAGCTACAGGCTCTACTCAGCAAAATCTTTCAGCTCATTCCTGAATTTCTTAGAGCTACCTCTGTCTCAACTAAAAACTCTGTCTTGGAATCTCTAAGAACCAAAGATTCTTCCATGCCAAGTGAAGTGAGACATCGAAGTTACCCGCGCTCCAAGCTCTCTGTGGCTGAATGCCAGCGGCGTAAGGATTTACATCTCTGTCGTTATTGTGGAGCTTCTGATCACTTTATCAAGGACTGTTCCCTTTGCAATTACAGCAGTGGTTCCAGGTGTCAACGTCTCAGTGCCTGTTCCGGTCCCGTCCCAGATTCTGCCTGTTCCAGTCCCGTCCCGGATTCTGCCTGTACCGGTCCCGTCCCGGATTCTGCCTGTTCCGGTCCCGTCCCGGATTCTGCCTGTTCCGGTCCCGTCCCGGATTCTGCCTGTTCCGGTCCCGTCCCGGATTCTGCCTGTTCCGGTCCCGTCCCGGATTCTGCCTGTTCCGGTCCCGTCCCGGATTCTGCCTGTTCCGGTCCCGTCCCGGATTCTGCCTGTTCCGGTCCCGTCCCGGATTCTGCCTGTTCCGGTCCCGTCCCGGATTCTGCCTGTTCCGGTCCCGTCCCGGATTCTGCCTGTTCCGGTCCCGTCCTGGATTCTGCCTGTTCCGGTCCCGTCCCGGATTCTGCCTGTTCCGGTCCCGTCCCGGATTCTGCCTGTTCCGGTCCCGTCCCGGATCCTGCCTGTTCCGGTAGGGAACTCCAGTTGGCAACCCCAGGAGGGGTCTCCAGAGTCTCAACCCCAGGAGGGTCCTTAAGTCTCGTAACCCAAGAAGGGGTTTTGAGTCACTCACCCCAGGAGGAAGTCTCTGTCCGCGCATCCCAAAAGGGGGGTTCATGTTCCATACCCCAAAAGGGAAAGTCGAGTCAGCTTCCCCAGAAGGGAATTTTGGGTCCCATACTCCAACAGGGAGTGTCAAGCTCTGTACTCCAGGAGGGGACCTTAAGCCTCTCACCCCGGGAGAGGGTTACAAGAATTATGCCCCAGGAGGGGGTCTCAAGTCTCGCACTCCAGGAGGGGGTCCCAAGTCTCGCACCCCAGGAGGGGGTCCCAAGTCTCGCACCCCAGGAGGGGGTCCCAAGTCTCACACCCCAGGAGGGGGTCCCAAGTCTCGCACCCCAGGAGGGGGTCCCAAGTCTCACACCCCAGGAGGGGGTCCCAAGTCTCGCACCCCAGGAGGGGGTCCCAAGTCTCATACCCCAGGAGGTGGTTTCAAGTCCCATTCCCCAGGAGCAGATTTCAAGTACCACACTCTTGGTGGAAGTTTCTACTGTCCTGTCTAAGAAAGAACATCAATCAACTTTGGCTGAATCATCCAATCATTGCCTTAGAGAATCTTTAAGTGGTTCCTTCTCAGTTCCTGAAAAGAATGCTGTAAATCAGGATGATACAGTGTCCATGACCTTCGATGATGATGTGTCCCAGTACACCATATTGCTTAAGCATTATGATGCCCTAATGAGAACCAATCCAGCTTGTGGTATTACTCCCACCAACATCGTCATGTTTCTTTTTATGCACTTTAGAGGTAAAGCCTTGGAGTGGGCCAACCCACTCATTGAGTCCAAGGATCCAATTCTACAAGACATAATAGCCTTCAGTACAGCTCTGCTTAAAGAATTTGCTCCTATGTGTCCATCTCCAGATACCCGTTCTGATAAATATTCTGGAGTTATTTCAGCACCTTTTGATATTAAACTCGCATACACCGCTGTTCTCCCTTCTCAAAATCATATGGTACAGGATCAATCAGTCCGAAAGAAGAAGACTCAAAGAACTATTAGAGACCAACAATATGATACCATGAGAGTTGGTTGTGTTTCCCTCTGCCCATCTCCGGAGTCCTCTAGGTTTTCAAGTCATGTTAACTCCTCTGATCTTCCTTTGGACATGGATTCTGATTCTGAATTCGATCCTGTGCATGACAATACTCCTTTCCTCGACAACCATTTGGTATCAGACCATGCTCTTCCTAGTCATACGTTCTCCCAAGAATTACCAGTAAAAACTACTTTGCTGAAAAAGGAAAATTCTTCAGCTACTCTTCTTAACACTATGCAAATTCCTCTAGGGACAGAGAGATGCTTGAAGGGATTAACCTTTGTGATCGTGGGATATTTGGAGCCCATAGAAAAGGAGGAAGCCAAGTTGTTAATTGAGAGTTATGGAGGCAAAGTTCCGAGAAGATATGCAGTAAAATTGATTATCTCGTTATGGGTCGTTTTGGTGGAAAAACCAAGCGAGAGAAAGCAAAGAGTCTTGGGGTCAAGGTTATTAAGGAAGATGGCTTGTTTAAGTTGATTGACATTATGCTCTCCAAGGAAAGATTTTTTTAGCAAATTACCTCAGGAAACAGTTTTCCAAACACCTTCTAGAGTTCTCAAAGTTTCAAGTTCTTGAAGATATCGGACAGGCTCAGCCAAGTTTTTAGAAGTTTTTGTTTTGGTGTCCGGAGTCCACCCATAAGAGGGGGGTACTGTCACGATCCTGTCTAGTTGTCACCTTTTTGCCTTGAGACTTACCTCTGTCAGCTGCTCCATGGATCTGTGTTTGCAATTCTCCTGGGACATCTGCTCTGGCTGAATCATGCTGGCTGTGATATCTGTGTGTGCAGACTGCTCTCCTAGCCAAACTGATTAACCACCTGGACCCTGCTTTGTCTGTGAGCATTGCTAGTCTTAATTGGAATCACAGGTGTGGTCCTGATTCTCAGAGCTGCAGAGATGAATACTCCTTTGCATGCTGTGTCTTGCTCCACTCTGAATGCCACTGCCAGACCACCTGTCTGCATCCACCAATCGCTGCCAGACTCTTGGTATATAGATCCTCCTCTAATAGCACTCAGTGCTTGAACATCTCGTTACGTTCCGTGGTGTACAACTTGTGCTGTAGCTGTACCTGAGTTCCAGTGTGTCCCAGGCTCCTGCTGGTTCCTAGACCAGTGCTATCTGTAAAGCCTGCTACGTTCAGTTATCCACGCTACCCGCTTCTCCACACGGCTCCCAGGCTGCACAAAGTAGCTTCCACGCTACCACTTCTCGCCTACGGCTCCCAGGCCGCTCCAAGTGACTATTCACGCTACCCGCTTCTCCACACGGCTCCCAGGCGCACAAAGTAGCTTCCACGCTACCACTTCTCGCCTACGGCTCCCAGGCCACTCCAAGTAGCTTCCACGCTACCAGCTTCTCCAAGTGACTATCCACGCTACCCGCTTCTCCACACGGCTCTCAGGCCGCACCAAGTAGCTTCCACGCTACCACCTCTAGCCCACGGCTCCCAGGCCGCTCCAAGTAGCTTCCACGCTACCACGTCTACCCACGGCTTCCCAAGCCACAACAAGTAGCTTCCACGCTACCATCCGTCTGCAAGCTCATCTACTGGTACCCCGACCAGCTCAGTCTGCCTACCTGCCGGTCCCAGTCCGGTCCCTCCAAGTTCCTTCTGGTCTCATTCCAACCTCTCAAGTTTCCAGTTCCAGTCACTCATCACCCAAGGCAGTTCTCACTGCTACCCACTTCTTTTATTAAAAGAGCTATTCATGTCCCCCATGGTTCCAGTCCAGCCGGCCTCCAGTGTTTCCAGTTCATCACCTGATACAGGTAACCCTCGAGCACCAATTGTGACACTCCTGGACGCTCGTATAGCTGTGGGTCACCACCCACAGGCTATACGAGCGTGCAGTTTGTTGGCCGCGATGGTCTTGACCATCACGACCATCGAAACTGCGAGCCGGAGCCTGCGGTTGAGGTTTTCAACCGCAAGCTCCGGAGTGATTTTGGCTCTATCAGAGCCAAAATCACTCCCACTGACATCACTAGTGATGTCAGTGGGCCGGCTTCTGACGGGAGGCGTTCCCGTGGGAACGCCCCCGTCAGGGAGGCACGCCCCCGGCATGCCTACCAAAGGGGGCGTGCTGTCAATCAACATCGACAGCACGCCCCCTTTGATCAGACACAACGAGCGAAGGACTTTCCTTCGCTCGTCGCGTCTGGCGCATGAGCACGACGGAGCTCCCTCCGTCGTGCACATGCTCAGTCCAGAACATTGACCCACTTGCGAGTGGACAGCCGCTCGCGAGTGGGTCTGAATCAGGCCCTATATACTAACCCTGGTCTGAATAAATTACAGCACACCCCCCATTATTCTGTTATACATCTGAGCAGTGGTGTCACAAGGTGGTTGCGCGGGGTGCGAACTGCACCAGGGTGTCACCAGCCGAGGGGTGACACCAAGGTGCAGACTCCCCGTCAGAGACAGGCCACGCCCCCTTATCCACAGAACTACGGACTCATCACTACTCCCCGCACCCGGTGTCCAATGAGGTTGTTTCAGGGCTTAAACTGTGACAATGTGTGACTGTGTGGTCCGTAGTTCGCATGGAGGAACCACGTGTCGCTGAGAAGGGGGCATGGCCTCACGTGGGGGCATGGCTTTGTGGCCCGAGACCTGTTTTTTATCACACCGGGGGTGCCTGTCTGAAGTGCCGACTCCCTCACTGTGTCAGGAGCTGAGTGCTGTACGTAATTCTACAATGCAGCACCCGGATCCTGTCTCTGATGGGGAGTCTGCACCTTGGTGTCACCCCTCAGTGGGTGACACCCAGGTGCGGCCTGCACCCCCCGCACCCACCTTGTGATGCCACTGAATGACAATACATAACTTTGTGTCTGTGCATGTACTCTATGCAAAACCTCGCCCTTAGCCTCTGTGGCATTGTGACTGAGAAATGTGATCAGCCCCACAGCACTAACACACAAGGTAAGACAAATTAGAATTTAAAGTGGGAGAGGGCAGACCAGGCAATCTTCAAAGCAGTGGAGCTTCAATGGGTGAAAACTCTATTATCAGCAATATTCAACAGCAATAGGGCTTTTTGTAATAAGCCAAACATGAAAGGGTTATCTTCGGGAATAATTGCCGGCAGTATCATCTGACTGCTGTTGCTGGCTAAGGCTTCCCCCATGCCAAGTATTGCTGTGGTGTGCGTACTGCTGCAATAACTCTTATGCTAGCAATGCTTTGGATCAAGGACTTTCCAGGTGTAAATGTTTAAAAATATCTTAATTTTTTTCATATAATTAATATCTATTTTTCTACTTACATTATTGAAATTTAAATTTGGGCAGTCAGTAACTACACATACATACTGTATAACCCACCTGCTGGCAATATATTTTTATTATAAAGATTAGACCTATTGATATGTCAGCACCAGTATCCGTTACTCATAAAAAAACACAAGCTAAACACTATTACTCCATAGGAGACCAGGGGGCTTATTTACTAAGCGATTGTTTCCTTGTGATAGGTTTTCCCTGGCTTTGGCATTACTCTCCCCGCTAGAAAGGGTCCGGTGCTGGTTATGGAAATTACAGGGGAACCCTATGCTTTTTTCCCCCTTGTAATTCCAGACCCAGGACCAGCTCAGAGCCCGGTGCTGGTCACGCTAAGTACAGGGGAACCCTACGCAATTTTTCCCCTGTATTCACACAACCAGGACTGGCTATATAAAGTCTGGGGCTGGTTGTACTTTGAGGGGGGAGCCCACGTAATTTTTTTTTTAAATTAACACTTAACAAGGTTTTTACAATAAGATACATGCATGCATCATGCTGAATATGAAAGCATAAAGCTCTTCTATTCATTTGGGGTTTTGAAGTTCATTTTGGAGTGTGATTTGGTGTTCGATTTGCACATGAACATGCAAAATCGAACATCAAATCCCTTATTAACATGAAACAAGATCGAATTCAATTTGAAAATCAAATGCAAAATAGAGGGCCAAATGTAGTAGGGTGTCAGTTTTGGTAAATTGCGAGTTTTGTGCTAACCTTGCAATTATTCACAACTCTCCAAAGTGATAGGGTGTCAGTTCACTAAAACTTGCATTTTTCAGAGTTACTAAAAATGCCCATTCTCAAACTCGCATCCAGATGTTTTCACATTGAAAACAATCACCTCGCCCAATGTAATAAGGTGTCAGTTTTAGACTCGCAAAAAAAGATAACCAAAAGTCCCCAAATAATAGACCTGCTTCAGGCTAGCGAGTATATCCTGAGCAGGTCATTTTAACACAGAAACATGCACATATCCATAAGATACGTGCATGTTTCTGTGTGTACTTATGTAAAAGGTTTTAAAATTTTAAAAAAATGACGTGCACCCCCTCCCCAAAAGCATAACCAGCCCTGGGCTTTATAAAGCCTGTCCTGGTTCTAAAAATACAGGGGCAAAAATGCGTAGGGGGCCCCTGTATATTAAGAACCAGCACAGGGCTTTGTTGAGCTGGTCCTGGTTCTGGAAAATCAGGGGACAAAACGAACCGGGGGGATAATGCCACAGCCAGGGAAAACCTTTCGCCGGTTTCCCCGGACCAAAGCATTACCCCTGACCACTAACCAGCCCAGACCGGGGATCCCTGGGGAGTTGGGGACCCCCCGAATAAAGGGGTCACCCTCTCCAGGGCACCCCAGGCCTAGACTGATAGCCCGGGGCTATCCCCAGCACCCTAGGGCGGTGGGTGCCCGGTTGATAGTGTTAGTGTTTGGTGTAAAATAAAGTGTTAAATATTGTCTTTAGTTGTAGAACCACAAGTACCAGCAAGCCTCCCCTGCATGCTGGTATTTGGAGAACCACAAATACCAGCATGCGGGGCATTACGGGCCCGCTGGCACTTGCAGTTCAACAACTAAAGAAATACGTAAAAAAACACACCGTGACTGTAACATTTTAATAAAACATTCATGCACACTCACACATACTCACCTAGTATCCGAAGTAATCCGTAGGGGTACCTAAAATAAAAATCTATACTCACGTCTCCTATGTGTATGTGTAGATCGCGTCCTCTTGTCCAAGTAGGCATCCAAAGTGTTAAAAGAGCAAACCGAAATAAAACCGATCCATGCCGGACCGAGCAAAGGTATGTATGTACACATACCTTTGCTCCGCTTAAATGACCGGGGCACACGTGTGCCCCGTCATTGAAGGAACCGCCAGCCAATCAGCGGGCATCTCCTTCGGAGCAGCTCCCTGATTGGCTGAATGCGGTAAGCCTGTGTTCCCCATAGACATCAACGGTGAGAATTCACCATTGAAGTCTATGATGGGAGCCGCTACATCGTATCCACAAGGTTAATTGAGTTTAATCTTGTGGTTACATCATTGATACAATGTCACTTGTAGTAGTCTCGCTCGCATGGAGGTATATACAGTCAGGTGCATAAATATTGGGACATTGACAGAATTTTAATATTTTGGCCTCTATTCACCACCACAATGGCTTTGAAATGAAACAAACAAGATGTGCTTTAACTGCAGACTTTCAGATTTAATTTGAGGGTAATTACATTCAAATCAGGTGAACGGTGTAGGAATTACAACGGTTTCTATATGTGCCTCCCACTTTTTAAGGGGCCAAAAGTAATGGGACAAACTAAACAATCCTAAATCTAACTTTCACTTTTTAATACTTTGTTGCAAATCCTTTGCAGGCAATTACAGCCTGAAGTCTGGAATGCATAGACATCACCAGACGCTGGGTTTCATCCCTGCCAGGCCTCTACTGCAAATGTCTTCAGTTCCTGCTTGTCCTTGGGGCATTTTCCCTTCAATTTTGTCTTCATCAAGTTAAATGCATGCTCAATCGGATTCAGGTCAGGGGATTGACTTGGCCATTGCATAACATTCCACTTTTTAGCCTTAAAAAACTCTTTGGTTGCTTTTGCAGTATGCTTCGGGTCATTGTCCATCTGCACTGTGAAGCGCCGTCCAATCAGTTCAGAAGCATTTGACTGAATATGAGCATATAATATTGCCCAAAACACTTTAGAATTCATTCTGCTGCTTTTGTCAGCAGTCACATCATCAATAAATACAAGGGAACCAGTTCCATTGGCAGCCATACATGCCCACGCCATGACGCTGCCACCACCATGCTTCACTGATGAGATGGTATGTTTTGGATCATGAGAAGTTCCTTTCCTTCTCCATACTCTTCTCTTCCCATCACTCTGGTACAAGTTGATCTTTGTCTCATCTGTCCATAGGATGTTGTTCCAGAACTGTAATGGCTTTTTTAGATGTTGTTTGGCAAACTCTAATCTGATCTTCCTGTTTTTGTGGCTCACCAATGGTTTACATCTTGTGGTGAATCCTCAATATTCACTCTTGTGAAGTCTTCTCTTGATTGTTGACTTTGACACATATACATCTACCTCCTGGAGCTCTGGCATTTGCTAAACTTGTGTGCACTGCTGAATCAGGCCCTAGGGCCTGACATAGTTATTCGTACAATTAGGGACTTAGGGCCTCATTTATCAATGATCACATACTCAATGCAATCTCAGCACGATATTAGTGCCCATGATCTCATTGTAGTATGCGATCATACCACCTGTATGTATCAAGCTGTACCCCTAGGGACAGGGGCTAAGAGCCCATCACTGTGATGTGCTTGGAGTGAAGTGACTGCTTAAGCGATCCCTTCACTACTGTGTCGGGACTCCTGCGCATGTTTGTTCTACAGACCACGCATGCGTTGTGGCCATTGCCAGAGAGGACTCCTCTGGAACCCTCTCCCGGGTAGTATTGCAATGTGGAGCCGATAGGCTACAGCAGCACAACGCAATCTTTAGATTAGGTGTTAGCTGTGGGGGCCAAATTCCGAAATGCTTTGCATTCCAGAGCTTAGTAAATCTGACAGCATCACATCCCCCATCGAAACCAATGGGAGTTGCAGCTACTATCGGAAATGGAGGAACCGCAGCAGATTTCATAGATATCTGTTGCGCTCCTCCATAATACTTCCATGGGATACTTAATATTTGGGAATGATAAATGGGCCTCTTAGGGTCTGATTCTGAGTCGCACACAATGCTGATATTCACACAAACAGTCAATGTTTTGTAACTACACATGAGCCTAAGTCACTAAAAAGTTGCACATCTCACGGTGTGTATGCACAGGTGAGATTGAGACAAATGGTAACAGGAATGTATTGGAAATGAGTTGGGTGTTCCAGGGAGGTGGTTATTCAAACGCACATATATGGTCCGTCTTATGGGCATGTAATGTGAGTGTCGTGGGAGTGTCGCTGAAATGGTTGGGAACTTAGGCACTCAATTGCTCACATTGTGTGAATTATACACAATCAGAACAGCCAGGCAACATTCTCTACCTGCCTCCCAGTGTGCAGCCACAGAGCCGGATTGGGAGGGGGGGCACATCCTCCCAGGTCCCCTTTTCACAGGGGGCGCTCCATACTTTAATCATAGCTGCAGTACAGAGCAGGGACTGCACTGCGAGCTGGAGAAGAGAAGAGGGAGGTGGAATCTATAATGCTCACTTTACATCATATTTTTTTACGTTTAAATATTGATTTTGTAGGAAGTACCAAAAATCTAAAGGTTTCATTTTATTGACCATTTACATTTTGTATTCCTGTGAATAGGTTGTTAGGGGCCCCAGTGTATTGCTTTGCCCAGTGGTTATAATGCTATTAAGATGGCCCTGGGTGTGGGAGCAGTGCCACCGCACAGAACGCAGGGCCCTGTGTGCGGCACCGTCCCTGCATCTGGCTAGAATGGCACCCTGCAGACAGAATTGCTGCTGTGGTGATGCCTCGAGCATGGACACTGCAGCCTGTACAGCCCCCTGGGCTTTGGGATTCCAAGTGCTGGCAGCCCTGTCCCCTCAATATCACATCATGCACTCGGGGTATGGCAGAAACAGGGTGCCGTAACACTCAGTTACGGTGCTGCCAGTTTCATTTAACTTGCGACCACTCTTATCCTTAGTGCAGATCCCCTCAAGCTGACATAGATCCTGAGTGAGGTCAGGTACAACCACTATTATGCTAATGGGTTCGATGGTTCTCGATGTTACCACATTTTTTGCTGTCTAGCGAGATATTGTGGATGTGAGTAAAGGGAAGTGGGCAGCATTATGTAGTGGTGGGCATCTGGTTCTTGTGCTGCGGTGTCATTGCGATTGGGTTCATTAGCATATTTTCGCAGCGGCCGGGTGCGTGCGTATGCAGACTTGTGTTCCGTGCTGAATCAGGAACTCTTCCCCAAGTCTATTCTCCAGCCTTGGGTAGACTTTTACTCTCCCCCATCCGCGGGTCCGTGAGGAGGGGGCAGGTCTAAATGAAACGACTTGC
This sequence comes from Taudactylus pleione, assembly GCA_031769625.1. NCBI lineage: Eukaryota > Metazoa > Chordata > Amphibia > Anura > Myobatrachidae > Taudactylus > Taudactylus pleione. The sequence continues at coordinate 685,513 of JAUIMM010001983.1, read as the reverse complement.
ACCATTTAACCCCTCCTTTTCCCTACGGACAAGAAATTCCACGTAAATCTCCCCATCCTGCCCACTTCACTAGGAAGTCGGAGGGATGCGGGAGATATGCCTACTCTTCCGGGGGTGCGGAGGGTTACCTGAAAAATCGGGAGCTTCCTGCGACTCCCGGGAGAGTAGGCATGTATGGTCTGCCCCCCTGCCTAATTGTTATCATTAGAGTTGAGATTTGCCAAATAGCCTACATTTATTTTTTTCCCATTTGTGTGTTATGTATAACGTCGAATTCTTTATTTATTTTACCTTTTGTCTGTTTGTGTTTCAATAAATAAAAATAAACAAATAAAAAAGACACCTGCCCATTATACAAAAAGATAAAATACAAATACACAATTTTAAAATAAACTTTAAATTTACCCAGTTATTAAATTGCCATATGTAATATTTAATTCTAACATATAATGCATCTCTACTCACCACCTCAGAGGTTACAAATGATTTTTGCGAATAATGTCGCCATGCCCCTCCACCAGCCAAGAGCGGAGTGGTCTAGCACAGCTCTGATTGGGCGGCAGCTCATACAGCTGGCAGGAGCGGGGAGCAGAGACAGTGGGGGCAGCGGGCAGTAACAAAAATCGCAGCTGGAGGAGAACTGCAGAGCCAGCTGATGAGCTCTATGCTCTGCTCAATTGTCCTTCAATAAAACATTCTACTGGTTAAGAAACTGATCTGTTTGTAGTGATAAGGCATCTGCTGGTGTGGACATAAACTCTGCCATACCACCGCACATGTACACACATATTTCCAACAACATGATGCCCATTGCCAGGACCAAATTAACAATGGAGCAGATGAAGCTCCAGCTCCAGGCCTTCACATAAAATAGGCCCATCATAATGACAGCATTAATCATAAGTATTAAAATGGTATTTCTATTTTCCTCACAAAATTATGCAATTTTTCTACTTTTACATATTTAGGGAAACATTGGGGCTGATTGTGCAGCTGGTGTAGATGCCCACATGGCACTGGCCACACCTGCACGGCACTGTTCACATCTCCTCAGCTTCTCATAATAGGTCCTTGATCATTTTCAGCCCCAGGTCCCAATTCAGCCCTGCCCATTGCTGATCTGGTCAGAATACTCTCAGATCTCAGGTATCTGGATCATGGGAATATTTGAGCTGCTCATTGACAACCACTATGCCAGCTAGCTGTGTGAGTGTGAGGGAATATTTATTCTTTAGCATGACAAATACACTGAGTATTAACATGTGTATGTTGAACAATGATCTTCCTGTTGTTCTGACCTTGACCAGAACTGACAAAGGAATGCTTTTATATATGAAAGAAGTGTTTGCATTCCACATAATATACCACTTCATGTTGCGCTAAGCTATAGATCTTTTACGGAAAGGAGAATTATCTTCTTTTCTATTGTTTCCCACCTTCCCCTGAGTACAGGATACTTGGTAAATGCAAGGAACAGGGAAATATAGGCAGTGTGAAGCCTTGCTGCATATGTATGAGGGTTGTATTGTCACCTTACCAGAGGTGTCTTCACAGCTCCTACATTAGGCAGGCAAGTTAATTATAGCAGAGAAATCAGGCTTCCTCTCCATTTCTGCTCTCCCAGAGGGGAAAGATGCCCTCCCATATTTAGATATAATGACACAGTTTTCCTGGTAAAACATAACATAAGGGAGCTAAAACTAGTGACATCTCTATATATACGTTATGTCCATGTAAAACATGTTAGAATACTCTACTTAGCTCTAACTATTATTATACATCTTATATATAAATCATAATTGAAAATGCAAACTGAATGGTTGCAAGACATAAACCTGTGCTAAACATACCAATGTTATTGATATTTATTGCAGGGAAATATTTAATATAATTTGGTCCTGGTTCACATTATACCACCCACCACCCCTTCTCTCATATTATGATAAGGGGCGTCTTAAGAGAGGAGGGGGCCCGTGTGCACTCCCCTTGCGGGGCCTCCCTCTCTCCCTGGTGGCCGGCAGCCAACTGATGCGGCTAGCCAGCCACCGAAGCCTTGGTAGACTCCGGGCACTAGAGTGTGCCCGGAGTCTGCTGCGCATGCACAGAACGCCGGAAATATGGCCGCGGTGGCCATTTTCCGGTGTTCTGAACAGCGCTGACACCCGACGTGGGCCAACGGACAGGTAAGTCTAAAATAATATGGATGCAGTGTGTGCGGTGTGGGGCCCCCCTGGACCTGGGGGCCCATGTGCCCCGCACATGCTGCACCCATTATAGATACGCCACTGATTATGCTCCCAAACCTCTCTCCACTTATCAAATATGCCACTCTTCCTGGGTGGGACATGTGTGTGCACAATGCATCTCACATTCACTTTTATGGGGTGTCTGCATGAAAAGAACAAGTTGGAAACCCCACAGAAATGAAATAGATAATTAAATGGGAATGGGATTGAATTGCCGACAGTGGATGCCCGACAGGATCAAGATCCCGACAGGGGCGGGTAAGTACCCTAACCCTCCCTTAGTGGTGCCTAACCCTAACTCCCCGTTACCGCTCAGCAAACCTAACCCTCCTGGGAGGGGGGGTGCCTAACCCTAATCTCTCCCCAAACCTAACCCTGCTAGACTCCCTAATCGTAACCCTCCCCCCCCAGCTAACGCTAAGGGTGCCCCGGACATACCTTAGTTCGGGATGGTGTTCCGGCGTCGGGATAATGATAGGCGTCGGTATTTCGATGCCTATCATAAATCCTTAGCCAGGATTCCGCTGTGAGGATTATGACCATATGACTATATCACCATTAAATGAATAGGAAAAGGTCCATGCTGCTTACATTTTTAACACATTCGCAAACAAATGCGGATGCATCCAGTGTACACCATGGGTCAATTGCATACTTTCCAACTCTCCCTCTATGTCAGGGAGACTCCCTGAAATGGCGGTGATCTCCCTGACTATAGGGATGGCCATCGACCATTGATGGTTTGCCATTGATGGCGGAGATCCATTGGTTCTCCATCATCGATGGCAAAGATGCGTTGATGGTTTCCAGCAATTTTATTAACTCCTAGATTAGAAGAGTACAGTTCTTAGCCCTGCCCCTGGTACTCATTGGGTATCAACCTCTTTTGTGAATGGCCCACCACTAAGCCTCACTATAAAATTTGCGCTGCTCAGCCGAAAATTGATATTAAGCAACAATGGGACCATCAATGGTTAACCCTTCTATTTATACCTGACTTCCTGAAGAGTCAAACAATTTTTCTGTGATGATGTAATCACTCTGGCCATGGGCAGAAGAATGGGTGTTACAAGAAAATTACCACCACTCTTCAGCAAACTGATGACTACATTTTTAAACGCTGTCACAGTGTGCCGTACACCGGTCATCATTTTCCGGTTCCGGCAGCACTGGCTCCCTGACGGGCAGCGGACGGGGAGATCCCGATGCCCGCTGCCGACGAGGTCCTCTCCGGCTGCCTGTCATGTCCCCCGGCGAGCGGCAAGTAGGGAGATCCCGGCGTCTGCTGCCGTGGCTCCCCTGTTGGTGGTGTGCAGACAGCCGCGGCTCCGTGGGGCGCGCGCGCGTACTGCAAGTAGATTTAAAGGGCCAAGTGCGCCAAATGTGATTCACGTTTGGCACAAGATTTGAACTCCTCCCTATAAGAGGGAGTCTCTGGCAACTGAGTATAGGCTCCATAACGATACTGCAGCATTCCAGTGCATTCCTGTAATTCCGTTACTGACCTTGACTTGCTTTGTGACTCAGATTTCGTCTGTCCCCTGGTACTGCATTTGATATCTGGTTCTGACCTTGGCTTCTCCCTGTGACCCGTTTACGTCTGCTCCCTGGTACTGTCTCGTCTGTTTGGTTTGACCTGGCTTGTCGACTATATTTACTTCTTCTACACTCCATTCAGAATCCACCAGCACCTGTATAGGGGAACCTAACCTGAGGACTGAGACCTGTGTGTCGGATGCAGCCAAGTCCATAACTTCTTACGAAGGTCCCTGGTGAATACCGCCGGCACATTAGACTCCGCACCTCAGGTATAGGTCAAGCCAATTCCCTAAATATGGGTTGCATCCACAATCCGTCCGAGAGTTTGTGACAGAATACTCTGGCCTAAAAAACATGGATGCTGCTGGTAATCTATCACCACGAGACTTGCTCGAGAACCTACTTGCTAAGAGTCGAGAAACAAGAAGAAGATCAGGCTCAGATTATGCAGTGCCTGCAGATCTTAATACAACGAGTCGGAGCTGCTCAGCCAGCTCCGGTACAATCAGTCCCACCTCCTACGGTGACTGTACAAGCAGCAAGTGCTTCTGCACCATTACGCATCCAAAATCTGAGTTGATAGTCCCATTACTTTTGGCCCCTTAAAAAGTGGGAGGCACATATAGAAACCGTTGTAATTCCTACACCGTTCACCTGATTTGGATGTAAGTACCCTCAAATTAAATCTGAAAGTCTGCAGTTAAAGCACATCTTGTTTGTTTCATTTTAAAGCCATTGTGGTGGTGAATAGAAGCCAAAATATGAAAATTCTGTCAATGTCCCAATATTTATGCACCTGACTGTGTATATATATATATATATATATATATATACACATTCATATATATACATAAATTTATATATATATAGTCTGTACACACACACATATATATATACACACATGTATCTATACACATATATGTGTGTGTGTACTAGGAACCCACAGTAAACTAACAAGTTGTAAGTTTTATATTGATAATATTCAAAACAAATAATGCTTTCACAAAGTAATGACAAAAAAACAATATTTGGCTTTCTAATCAGCATGATTTTGAATAGACTAATGGTAATAGATGTATATTTATATTGAATTTAGCAGCACCACAGTGTCTGTCACTCACAGCCAGTGCGCTCTTCCCTCGCACCGATCCAACAGGCGAACCAGGTCCTTGCCCCTGATTGATTCTTCTGACCGATACTGCGTGGCCACAAGATTCAAGAACATAACCCACGCCCATCCATCCCTGCCTGTCCCTCCCAGTGCTCGGAGCCTGGAGAAGAGACTTGCGAGATGATGACGTCATCATCTTGCGAGACAGCCCCGCGACAGATGCACAGTCAGTGCACTGCAAAACTAAGGAAGGAAGCATAGATTCATGCTGGCCAGTGACTCACACCGACCCCCTTCCCTCCTCCCGGCCCTCTGCCCATCCGCGGAGGTATAAGAAAAGTGAATGACATTAACAAAAATTTTAAAAACGTGGCTAGAACTGGTATGCTCTGGGTCCCCTGGTAATTTGTACCCGCTCTCCCCCCTCTCGGCGCCCCTGAGGCTAAGAACATCAAGATACGAGAGGAGAGGAACTGTGTATGTGTCCCCCTAAGACTCCAAAGGGCAGCAGAGGAAGCAAAGTGCTGGCAAAAGATACTCGTCTTCCAGAGCCCGACCATAAGTACAACGCATACAGCGCCAGGGACATTGATACTATGAGACGCACCATGGGTTTGCGTCATAAATTGCCCCACGTGATCTCGATCCCAAGGAAACACCTAGCTGCATTTGAGGTGGAGAGTAACCATGTCTGTGTCCTCCACAAGATCACTGAGGTCGGCAGACGAATCAACGTGCAGCTGAAACTCGTCCTCCAGATCCTGACCATAAGAACAACGCTGACAGCACCCAGGACATTGATGTTATCAGATACACTACGGGTTTGCGACATAAAAAAAAATAAAACCATATTCATTATATAATTGTGTCTTGACTATGTTTTGGTAAACAGCAAAAATAACAAAAATTGTGTCAGTGTATAAATATGCAATGGACCTAACTGTATATAGACACACACACATTATATACTGTATATACATAAGTACTCACCAAAGTCCAATAAATATTCATAAGTGTCAATGCAAAAATAAAAATAATCATTTACATTGAAGAAAATAAAATGGAATGTTTGGATTAGACTGGAGGCTGGAATAACATGTGACATAGAGGACTTTTATAGATGGAATCTGCACCTGTGGGGACAGGAAGATGACAAGTTCTAGAAGTAGGTACATACAATTTTAGGACAGTCATTAAAATATTTATAGGTAACAAGTGCCAAGATACGACTATGGGGTCAATCCAATTAGCTGCGAATGTATCGCGGGTGTGAGTCAGCAGCTGTGAATTACAGCAACCTGAATTTGCTCAAAACTGTTCGAATTCGAGCTGAGAGCAGGACGCAAGGGGTGCAAGATGCGTTGCCGTTGCTGACACTTTAACTCAGAAAGTCCAGATAAAAATAAGGGGGGACTCCTACTGGGTATTAGGGAGAAGTCAACGATGTAGAAAAAACAGGGCCCCATTGCAAAGATGATCCTCCTTTTGCCCTCAGTATGGTCACCCACCAACAGACTGAATTGCCCCCACCATACCCAGGACATGATTCCAGCACCTCTCACAGGCAGTACAGTAAGTACAGAAGAATATGTGCACCTTCAGTTGCTGGGGATAAAAGAAGAGGAAGCTACAAGTGAGAATGATGATAAACAGAAAATTGACAGGCGCCGTTGAACAGCACCCCCTGCCCTGCACTGTGGTAGATGTCGCTCCACCTTAGTTGCGGCCCTGGTTGAATCCTCATCATTTGGGCCAGTTTATTGACAATTTTGCTCAGTTATATAAGTAATCAGCATTGTGGTGAATAAACCCCCCCCCCTGAAAACATAACTGTTACCATATAAATGGACCCACCCTAGAAAAATAAATCTGCATTTAGGCTAATCTGGAATCCCATTATGCATAGTAGTTTCAATGTAGCATTCAAGACACATGGAAGTGGTTAGCTCCCAAAATATTTGTGAACATTCAACACCCACAATATGGAGATCCTCCCTCATACTACAAGGCTTCACAGAACTTCACTTTAAAGCATTATTGTCCTGGAGAAAGGCGCACACATGTGTGCAATATGATGTGTTTCACACAATTAGCCATGACACTGTAAAATCACTAACATCATTCAGCTGTAGTGTATTAACTCATTTTCTTTCTTGACAAAAATATATATATATAATGATGTAAATAAATATGTAATTTTTGCTGTTCTTGTTTAAGCAAGACTAAGGGGCCTATGTATATTAATGGCGGCAGTCCGTATCACAATGGACTTTTTAATTTGTAACTAAAGTATCCCCTCTATGTACTAAAATGAACTTGAAGAGACAGTGCTTAGCGGCCAGGAGTCTTTCATATTTTCGAAAGATTCCTGAGAAGGTGACACTGGGGGTCATTCAGACCCGCTCACGAGCGCAGGACGCTCGCAAGCGGGTCGATGTTCCCCCACTGCGCATGCGCACGACGGAAGGAGCTCCGTCATGCGCATGCGCGAGACCCGGCGAGCGACGGGCTCTCCATCGCTCCGGGTCTCGCACCAAAGGGGGCGTGCTGTCGATGTCCCCATGGGAACGCCTACCATCTGAAGCCGGCCCCACTGACATCAGTAGTGATGTCAGTGGGAGTGATTTTGGCTCTGATAGAGCCAAAATCACTCCAGGGCTTGCGGCAGCGAGACCCTACCGCAGGGTCTCCGTCGCAAGCCCGATGGTCGCGATGGTCAAGACCATCGCGACCATCATCATGGACGCTCGCATATGCTGTAGGTGGTCACCCACAGCTATGCGAGCGGCCAGGAGGCCGCTCCATTTTCATGGCGGAGGGCACTGATTCAGAGCGAGCACTCTGGTCAGAGCGGTCGGCTCTGAATCAGGCCCACTGTGCATATGCACAGTCTCAGTTTCCAGAGCCGGACAGAGGCTGTGGGAGAGGGATCATAAGATCCCTCTCCTGCGAGAATGCCTCCACAGGCATGAAATAGTTTACGCAAAGAAGCAAACTTCGAAAAGCTTTGTTTTTCCGAGTTTGGTACATTGTAGTCTCCATAGATAATAATTGGGGACTGCGGTCTCTTGTGCTAATTAGACTTCTGCAGGAGATTTCTGCATAGGTCCCACATTTTAGAAATCCTGAAGTGAGGGCCTGATTCAGACCCGTTCGCTATCTGCATACACTCGCTGGATGCGTATGCAAATTTGTCAAAGTGACCCCACGGGAAGCGATCGCTCGCCAAGGCATAAGCACGCCCACCATGTCTTAGCGAACGGCCACTTTGTGTATGCGTACGCCCAATCGCACAGGCAGAGCCGCCCACCAACACCACTTCATCTCCAGGAAGTGTATTAAAACATTGGTACATCGAGCACCATCTGATGTGAACGCAGTGCTTGAGGTAGCTTTACCCTACCGCAAGCATTGCGAGGAAATCAGTGTAAAAAAAAGGCAAGTGAAGTGTACTATGACGCTGCCTGTTAATTATGCACGCCTCTAAAACGGCGTTGAAACACCCAGGCACGCCTGCGTTCACACCTCCACACCCCCGTTATTAGTGTCCTGCCCCTGTTACCACCCACAAACGGCCTCTCCTGTCACTCATTACACTGGGCTGTCTTTGCAGGGCGAGCGAGCGGTATACGATCGCAGTGAGTTCACGCACGTGCAGAACGAAGTGTGCGCATACGCGTACACAGAACATCGGGTCGCTTGCGAGCACACGCATATAGCGAACGGGTCTAAATCAGGCCCTGAGACTCCACAGCCCCGTTTTTCTTCACACTGGGGGAGAGCACAGCACTCCGGCAGCTGCTAGGCTACCCTCAGCCTCTCTACATGCACTATATGGATACTGCGCGCATGCACTCGGCATCCATTCACTGTACCAGTGGCCCCCCAATCTCCTGTGGGACACAGCAGCCCGCGGATGGGACAGCAGGAAAGTGCCCGAAAAGCAGGACTGTCCCCATGAATTGGGGACAGTTTGGAGGTATGATTCCTGTGAAATCTGTTGCATTAGGCTGTTAGTACATAGAGGGAAAACATAAAATTATGCAAGAACTGCAGTTTTTACAACATTTGATGAAATATGGCCTTGATAAATATGCCCCTTAATCACATAACATTTAATAGACTAGAGCAAATTTCACAACGGTCCAGCGAAATAACGGTGCCTGAAAACATAATACATATATCACAGATGTAATAAATGCTATGCCTGCCCATGTAAGTTACCTATAGAAACCTATATATATTTGTCTATTACATTATACCACTTTTTTGTTGTCAACTTTATTACCCTAAAGGCTTGCAATATGGAATAGTGGTGTAAATGCACCAGCATAATGTGACAATAAAGAGAAATATTGGATTTGTCTCAGGCTCTGCATTAGGACCCCGCGGCTTCCCCACCCCCCGACCCTCCTCTTCCCCAGCTGCAGTCACTCACTGCCCCCTCCTCTCTCCATCCCTCCCTCAGTCCGCTGCTGCTTCGTCTCTCCATCCCCCGGCACACAGCAAACCTGCAGCCGGCATGGCCTCCGTCAGCTTCAAACCCCACCGCCTGGAGCTGCTGGCTGTCTATCAGGATGTCATTCAGGAGCAGAGCCCCACAGACTGGTGAGTGGCATTAGGGACTGTCATTGGGGCTCCGTGGTGCCCGGACTGGCAGTGGGTACATGACATAATGCTGTGGCTGGTCATGCACGTGTGTGGGCACTGCATTGTGCTGCAGCATAGGGGGATGCAGGTGTCGGAGCATTGTTATGCAGAGCAGATGGTTTATGGTATTGTGCAGTAGTGTATAGCATTGATTAATGGTAAATAGGGTACATAGGACAAGATGGTGCAGTACACCAGGTAATGTGGAGGGGCTGGACTAATGTAGGCGGTGCCAAAAATCGAGCTTGGGGTGACTGTATCTGGGCATATAGGGCACTGTATGGAGCTGTTACATTACACGAACGGTGCAGGGGTGTGTTATGTTGGGGGTGGGGGAGTGCACATAATCCATAACATGATTGATGTCAGTGCTGGTATACTGGTAGAGAGATGCTTGCCACATAATAGTAGGGGTGGGGCACAACTAAATGCTAGAGGAATATAACACGTTTAGGATTCTCATTGTTTGGCCATTTATTTTGTGTCACTGCAATACCATAGAAACCCGTGTTCTGGTCAGGTCATGCTTTGTGCTAGTCCCCACCATGAAGGTTAGCAAACGGGTACTGTGGTGGGATATAGTAGGATACAGGGCTAATTGCTGTAACTGCAGCTGGTACTGTATGGATGTTACTGATTGCTGTGGGTAATTTAGTGTTGCTGCAGGTTGTTTGGCTCCAGATTTATTTTGCTCATTGTAGCTAGCAACCAGGAGTGTCTGTGTGAGCACTAGCAGGAGGGTGCTGCATTGCCAGGCATAGGGGAATGCTGCTTAGACTGGCTGGCTAGTAAGGATGCTGAGCTGTGCAGAGGGGCTGAATGGGGGCTGCTGTATGAGATCTGCCTCTTTGTGTCTGGTAACAGCAGAAAGGGAATTGGAGGACATTACTGGTGAATAGAGAGGGTGGGTCACAGGATAGGAGGGAGCCCAGTCCTCAGATTTATTTTCTCTCTCTCTTTCTGTCCTGTGTGTTATCTGAGATGATTTAGGGGTTAGTGTGGGAGGAGACCTTGGGGAGACATTGAGAACTTACATTTGGGTGGGTCTGTCAAGACTCAAGGATCTGGGGGGGTGGGGGGTAGTAGTCTGTTATGGTGAGATCAGACAAGTGATTACAGCATGTGAAAGAAATGGTTGATATCAGCTCTCAGGATTGCTTTGACTTCATATGGGATTAGAACATTTATGGGGTTAATTTACCTTTTTTGGAGGTAGCTCTGTGTACCATGGGAATAGGCAAGCTAGACAATGAATATATATTGGCTCTCCGGAAGAAATATGTGGGTGTTAGCTGAGGGAATGATGCAGCTCCAGTTACTAAAGCACTGGGCCAGCTCTGTCCACTGAATTGTGTTCTTGGCTCACAATCCCAAATCTTACTGTGTATTACCTCATCCCTTTTTTTTTTTTTTCCCCTTCTTCCACCAAACCCTTTTCTTTACTTTTTTCTTTGTTCTGAATTTCTTTTCCTCTGTACAGTATTTTGTCTGACTACCTTCACTTCTCTCTTCTCCTCCCACCATTATCCTTTTTAACCCCTCAATGCCCTATGTGATATACCTAAACACCCAGGCAGAATTTAATGTACGAGAAATACATATAATATGGACACACGCACACTTTTCTTTAGCAACTGAAAAAATGTAGTCCCTTTTTTGACTTGGAGTATTAGGGACATCAGTTGTGTATAGTTTATACTTGCCATGCAGTTGTGACGCTAAGGACAAACGTGCACTTTTATTTGGTGTACATGTTTTAATGTAACCTATGATTTCATACAGCATGGGGTGATATGGGGAGACCTCATTTAAAGATTACCTCCTTGCTTATGGATTTGGCCAATATTCATAATATATACGGTACTCCAATATAACTTTCATGATTGGTGGTCGCATATTCCGGTAGTGGAGTTTTAGGGGGGAGTCCATTCTCTTTTTTTTTTTTTTTTTTGTGCCCCCTGGATTTTTGCGTGCCTGAGCTGTTCAATTGTTTCTGCTGACAGGCGCGAATGGGTGCGCCAAGCGGTACTTTAGATGGGTTTAGCCGCTTTACGCTGCTAAATCCGGTCTACTTGGGTGCAAAAGCGGAAAAAAATCTATTATAATGGCATTATAATCCTTTATTAAATAACAGATTAATTCAATTTATTAAATGTGTATACTAATCCTGTGACAAGACTAACAATGTTAAAATTTGTGGACTAATCACTTGTCCTACTAATCTAATTTTGTGTACTGCAATAGAAATATTTTCTAGACCTAGCCAGTATTCTCTAGAATACACACAGTTGTGTCTATGGCCATCTTAAATCTCCCATGCTCCTCAGCATTTTCAGATCAATTATTACTGTGGTCTTGTACTACTGCAGTGCAGGGAATGCACAGATTGTGTCCCTCTGCTCCTCTTTACAGGCAGTCCCAAGGAAGGAGCCAGGATTCCCTTGCAAGCCCATTGCAAAAGTTTTGCACCCACCATGGGGAACACAGTAGACATATTAGGGGAGATTCAGCTAAATGTGATCATCTGGCACGTGATACGGATGGTGTGCAGTGCGCACGTAACGTGCGCATACAGTATGGTAGCTTAACATCATGCCCTTTCCTGTGCAGGTGTGAGGTAAAATGTTCAATGTAGGGTGCCATAGCCGGCACTCGCACACAGTCCCTGCGTTGCATTTCCTGTACTGGTCCCATTTATTTGAAAGCTATGTTTTACCAATTACAGTTGGTTCATATCCTCTGCTTGTTACTGGAGCTGAAGGTTGATTCTGGTCTGGTGGAAGCAGGAAAGTGACCATCTGTCAGGTTACAGTTCAGCTGTATGTCGTGTTACGCTAATGGGCAGCACATAGCCAGTATGCCATACTTTCTTCCCACATGTCTATCCTACCTACTCTACCATATTTTGCCCCATTGTAAAATGGAGTATTGTGCTCTAACAAACCTAGTAGTTAGTCCTACTTACCAGAAGTTACACATCTATGTGTAGAATTAGGATACTACACTGTCATGTGTACTGCTGGTATATATTCTCTGCTGTGCTGATGGTCTTTGTCATTTTTAATTTGCTCATCACTCAGATGCTCAATGTCTTATTGCCTGTATCTTTAATCTTATGTCAACCTGTCATATTGTAATGTTTCCTGTCTCTTCCTCCTTCGCCCTCATTCATGACTCCTTCATACCTTCTCTTTCCCCATCTCCCGTGCTCCCCGCATGCTTAAAATCACTTTACTACTGTTAAGTATAATGCAAAGCCTTATGAAATAGTATGGGATTACAATGGTAAACCTCTAAATTACCATGAGATTCCAGGATCATCTTTGTTAAGACTCCGGTTTCTTCTGGTGGTTAAGGGGGAGTGCGGGAGTAGGCTCCTATAATTGTTTTACCTTTATGTAATCCAAATATGGAGTCTGTTATAGATTTTTGGGGGTTTGGTGAACTTCAGGCCACATATCTGTTCTGTTTTTTTTGTTTCAACACTGAGGCCCATGCCAATGGTATATTGCTTGTAAATTCTCTTCTTCCTCTTTACAAGTCCTACATTATAGTGCCATGTAAAACAAATTCCTTGTGATCTTAATTGTTTGAGTGTCTCAAGTACTGTACCTCAAATGTCCTTTTCCTTCTCTTGGGTGGAGAATCAATTATCGGCAATGTTTACCTACGCACATTACCGCATGGTACGGTAGCCAAACATTGATAATTTACCTGCACACCTCTATTGGGTACATGGAAAAAATTGTGATGCTATTGGACGCAAATTTCCTTCATGCATCCATTCCTGGAGTCATTTTGTGGCTATCGCAGTTTATTGACTCTCCCCCATAATGATCAATAATTTTTAATTTCTGTGAACAAGCAATTTAGCCATGTATTTTCTAGAACCTTTCCTATTGTTATACTTCATTAGTGAAATATGAAACCTGCATCCAGGGGATGCGGAGATTTGCTCAGCTTGGCTTCCCTGCATTTATACTCTGCTGTACATAGAACTGGATACAGCTGTGTCTCGTACCTCTGCATTGTCTGTCTAATAATTGTCAGGCGCAGCTGATGTCTGATCAAGAGTACTCCTCGGTACATTATTATGCAGTGCTCTGTCTTGAGATGGCATACAATTAGTGGACTAAAAGGGGTATATTTACTAAAGTGAGGGTTTTTAGAAGTGGAGATGTTGCCCCATAGCAACCAATCAGATTCTAGCCATTCTCTTCTAGAAGGTGCTAGAACAATGTTAAGTAGAATGTGATTGGTTGCTATTTGCAACATCTCCACTTCTAAAAACCCGCACTTTAGTAAATACACCCTTAATTATGAATGCAGATTTCCTACATGTTGCATAAAATATATATATATAGTTCCCTTAGCCAGATAAACTGAAATTATATACAGTATCTTCATTCAAAGTCTCCGTAAATGTAGAAAAATCTTGTGGTGTGTTTGTGGATCTTTGACATTTGTCTTTAGGTCTTAATTGAAGCTGGAACAAAAATGTTTTTCAGCTAACACAAGGATTCTCCATGTATTAAAGATTTGTCTTAGAAACGTTCTATTCCATAATGTACTCTTCTCTAAATTGTTCTGATGCTGTGATGACATTTGCAGGCTTTGCAAAACATGGGGCAACCCCCCACCATTAACTGATAGTAGCTGATGGAAATCGGCTGTTGACAGGAGGAGGAACCGAGGCTTCAACTGCATTAGGTATTCAGGCAGCCAATGCCTGAGCTGTGCATTCAGTGCTGTTATACTCTGGTATTGCATTCAGCTGGCATCTCCTTTCCAGAAAAGTTTCATTCCTGCTTAAAGTGTGGTCTCTAGCGCAGAAAAGGTCTTTGCCCCATCGCTTGTCATCCTGCACCTAGTACAGGATAATATATGGGTATTCTGGTCATATATAAATCTGCTGAGATATGCCATTTTAAATATGTATGTGTGGCTTTTGATGTGACTTCATTTTTACTTATTAAATAAAAACATAATGGTCCTAGAAACGGGTGTAGTAGGTTTTCCCGACAGCGACAGCCCGGCAAGGGTGAAGATCCCGATCGTCCCTAAGGTAAGTATTGCTAACCTAATTCTACCCCCTTAACCCTTCCTTAGTGGTGCCTAACCCTAATCCCCCCTCTAAGTGCCTAAACCTTAACCTCCTTTCCCCGCCGCCTAAACCTAAGGCCCCCCCGGGGGTGCCTAACACTAAACCCCCCTTTCTTTGGCCAAAACCTAACCCTCCTGGGGGGGTGCCTAACCCCAAGTCACCCGGGAGCCCTAAAACTACCCCCCCGTGCGCGGCTGTCCGCTCCCGGCTTACCTTCGTTCGGTATGTCTGTCTTCTGGCGTATGGTTAATGACTGGCGTCGAGTTTTCGATGCCTGCCATTAGTACCACCCCGGGATTAGAGAGTCTGGAAGCCAGCTGTCGGCATTTAGACCGTAGGTTTCCAGACTACATCCCCTAGAAACCTATATGTGGCTAGCATTACAATATATTCATAGAACTGTCAATTTGAAAATGTATACTTTGCTGCTAAACTGTCTTGTCTGGTACATCTCATACATGGTGAAGGGGTAAAGCCAAATTGGGTGTATAGGTTGCTGTTATCCGTTTGTGGGGCTTCAGGAGATGATGGAAATCTATATTGTTGCAAGAGAGGTCACAGTGAGCCTTGATTTGATCGCTGCTAATTTCTCCTGCCTGATGGTAGAGGGTTACTATAACTGATTTATTAATAATAATAATAATAATATTATTATTATTATTATTATATGAGTATATCCGTAGATATAAGCTTGATTCTCCCTTCAAGATAAGATTCAGGAAAAGGGGAAGAAAAGGGAGGCAGACAACTGAAGGGGCTTCCTACAGCCCTTATATGTTTATTAGTGGTATTATTTTTATTAGTATTATGTTTTTAAGGCTTCACAAAGTTTCAGCAGCCATACAAGGGGTGGATCGAGAAGCATTTTCAGAATTACAGAGCAATAAGTACAGTATACAACAGATAACCGTAGTGTAATAAAGTATTATTATAATCTCTCATGGTAGATGAGTTACAGGGACGTAACAGACAGTTGCATACATGACCATTACACATATGCAGAATAAAATGATGCTATCTAAACCAATTGCATGGCAGACAGATGAATGCGGCATAGGATATGACAGGCATGCACATAACATTTTGCAGAAAGGATGCAGCTTGACCAAAGTGCAAATAAAACCAATTTGGCATAAGACATGACAGATGCAGGAGGAAGGCTGAGAGTGAACGACATAAGGTAGAGGCCCTGCCCATGAGAGTTTACATTGTAAGTGGAGGAAGTAATCAGAGACAAAAGGGTCAGTGGGACAATAGTCATGGTGTAGATAACTGAGCATGGCAGGATGCTGAGGTGGGTGGTGCATATTAGACATAAGGAATTGGCCATAACAGAGGTCTGAGGCAGAGTCCTGGTGTTGAGACCTAGGTAGTAGGCAGCAGACTACATCTTGTAGGGCCTCACATGGTAACCAAAACATTTTATGTTATAATTTCATTATATATCCCAATAACAAGCAAGCAATAAAAGCAGTTGCCCTTATTAAGCACCAGTAACGTACCGAATATAACAGAAATGCTGATTATAGTCTGCTGATGTGCCAGCAATAGCAGTTACACCAAATAAGCAACTAGGAATTGTGTTGCCTATTGTTCCAGCGGTAGCAGTAATGTCCCTTAACAAGCCACGAATTATAATGAGATCAATTAATATGCTGGTAGAAATAGTAGTTCCTAGTAATAAGCAATAACTAAACCAATGCTTTTATTATGAATTCATAATAATATTAATGTGCACAGGTGTAGTCATTACTCACTGACACATTTTAAAAGGTCCACAGGTGATGCTAATTACCGTATATACTCGAGTATAAGTCGATCCGAATACAAGCCGAGGTACCTAATTTTACCCCCAAAACTGGGAAAGCTTATTGACTCGAGTATAAGCCTAGGGTGGGAAATGCAGCAGCTGGTAGTGCCCCCAGAAGTAATCCCCCCCCCCCCCCTGGTAGTGCCCCCAGTAGTCCTAATAAAAATTAAAAGAAACACTTACCTGAAACCCTGCCGCTGTTATCAGCTCCTCCGGCCGCTTTGCATTATGGGAGAGACTTCGTCATGACGTCTCTCCCATTACCCACTGCGGGAGCCGGAAGATGGTTCCCGCAGTGGGAGCAGCAGCAGCCAATGAGAGTCTGATGCCATCCTCATTTGGCGGATCTGTACGCAGGAGCGGAAAGCTAAGCTTTCCGTTCCTTTATGAATTACACTCCCCATGCAAAAGTATGGTGATGCAGTTCATACACGAAGCGGGTATGCTGCTGGAGAAGGAATAACCTTCTCCACGGTAACACCCTGCATGCATTAACGAAAGTAATGAAATTCCTGTTTTCAGTCACCTGTGCTTAAGTATGGATATCCTGAAAACCTGGATGGTTAGGGGGATATTTACTAAAGTGCTGGTTTTTAGAAGTGGAGTTGTGGCTCATAGCAACAAATCAGATTCTAGCTATTATCCGCTAGAAGGTGTTAGATAAATGTTAAGCAGAATCTGATTGGTTGCTATGGGCAACATCTCCACTTCTAAAAACCTGCACTTTAGTAAATATACCCCTCAAGGTGGCTTGAGGACCGAGTTTGGAACCACTGACTTACAAACAGTACCCTTACATTATTGCCATCTCAGGCTGACGCCTTTCTCCTGGCAGACATGTTGTAAAGCTGGCCATCCACTAAACAATTTTCTGTCAGATATGTCCAGTCTGGCTGGTTGGAATGAAAACCTGGTAATGTATGTGAGTAAATGACAGCTCATCATATGGTTTTAAACACTGAAAAAAGGACAAAAAACTTGTTCAAATTGGTTACATTTGGGTGTTTTAACCAATTTGAACAACCATTTTTGGCTATTTTTC
This sequence comes from Taudactylus pleione, assembly GCA_031769625.1. Lineage (NCBI taxonomy): Eukaryota > Metazoa > Chordata > Amphibia > Anura > Myobatrachidae > Taudactylus > Taudactylus pleione. The sequence continues at coordinate 668,011 of JAUIMM010001983.1, read as the reverse complement.
CAGTGTTTGTGAGCAAATGGACAATTGTCATTTGCTCCCATACATTACCAGGTTTTCATTCCAACCAGCCAGATTGGACAGATATCTGACAGATAATTGTATAGTGGATGCCCAGCTTTAAGTGTGCTAGCATAGTGGATAAAAAGTGATTCTGGTCACCTATGAAGACGACATACTGACCTTATTTAGTTCTTTTACAATCAATGTTTAATATATTGCTTTTGTTGAAAAAAGGGTTCTCCTTTGCCTGAGAAATGCATGTGTTCTCAGGTCAGTATTTGATAAAGGCAGGAACGTAACCTTTCCAACACTTCTCTATTGGAGTTTGATACAATATTTAATTTCAGATTGGCTAATGTGCTCAACAGAAAGATATATTCAGTAAAAATTAATTTTCACATAACTATAAACAATAAGAGAAAATATCCACTGCTTAAGGGTAAAGTGTGTTTTGCTTTTTAAAGCTCCTTCAATAAGGATTTTCTTGCAGACAAATTATCACATCGAAGGAGGGTAAAAGTGCCCAGTGGGTGATTGTTACATGTTTTGGAATGAGAAAAAGTTGCTGGTCACTATAATCTACTACGGACATGTAATTGGGTAAAATGGGTGATAAAGGTATATGTAGGATATGAAAGGATATATTTTGTTTAATGGGATAATGTGTTCTACCTAGGCTGAATAGAATTTTTCATTCTAGAACATGTATCATGCTCTGCACTGATTGGTGGATGCACCAGTCCCATGGGTTTGATGAAAAGGACCCTGTATGGCGCTCCCTTTGGTCTTTCAAAGCTTCCAAACAGCTGTTTAGTCATTGATTGCAGTCTGTGGGTTGTCTCTTACTGAAGGAGAAAGTGGATGTGTATTTCCTTTTACATTTAGTTATCGTGTTACACCATATGCTAAATAAGCCATTCTGGTCCCCAATATTTGCTAAAACAAAGAGTGGTTTCCACAGCCTTATGCTTTGAAGTTAAAGGGCCATTTAAAAATGCTTGTATTACCATGTACATGACCATTCATTGTATTGGTCTGTGCAGAGGTAAATGCTACAAATTATTACTGAACACCCTATTTGTAAATAAACTGTAGACCTTTGCATTGTATTCTTGTAAATCATTACAACAAGATGCTACACTTCATGGGATATAAATTATGGAAGATGGTGACACTGAGTCTATGGCATATCGAGATGCCCTGTTTTAGGTAGACTTTTGGACACAGACTTAAGCTGCCCATACACTGTGCGATATGCACCTTGTTATGTGAGTTGCGATCCGACGGCCGACCTTTCAGGCGGTCCCCACACATGGAGCGATCGGGTGGCCGACGGCCCGATATGCCGGCTCACCCTCCCCCACCCGCATAGCACTGCATTAAATCGTACAACGCATCCCCAGATCAAGTGAACATGCAGGAAGATCTTTAGGTGCGATCTACGACCCCCACGAGATCGTGCACTGCCCAATATCATGCCCACACACTGTACAATATAGCAGCGATATCGTACCAATATGTCGGATCGGCTACTATATCGCACCATGTATGGGCACCTTTAGGGACTTGTGTAAGTTGTACAGCTCTGCAACAGTAGCATATGTGCCAGGATTATGCCTGGCATAACAAAAGCACAGAAGTGATGCTGGACAGTGTTGATAGTAAATGCTAAAGCCACATTACCAAAATTGTACACAATATAATACTGTAATGAAGTGTCCTATACATAAGATAGTGTCTGGATAGTGTTCTTAATAAATGTGAAAGTCAAGTTTACCATGTAAAATACAATAGAACACAGACAAAATACAAAAGTGCAATTTAAGTACAAACATCCATTGTCTTCTCCTTAAAAATCAAATGGAAATCCCTAAACTGCTGTGTTCCAAATGTAAATATCCAATGATGCGCCAATATCCAATATATGGCCAGGACTTCATATAATATAGCATCCCTACTGATGGGTTGTATACTGTCTGTGGGAAGCGTCCAGATGCAATTGGCCAATCAGAAGCAGCTGCCTATCCTCATGATAATCCTGATCAGTGCGTGTTTTGCACTAGGGCTGAGAACCAGCAATAGATACACCACCTGACAGCTGCATATACTTCTATGTCCTGTTCTAACCTAAACACATCCTTGTTGCACCCTGCCTATGCTTGCCTGCCACTTCCCACCCCTCTTATACAGATGCAAATATAAGACTCTTGTGTGCATACAAAGTACGGAAATGGGTATTTTATGCAGACGGACCCCGCCCCCAGCTATTGTAACTGCACAGATTCAGGCTTGGTACCATACACCTGCATTCATTGTATAGATAACCACTGACTCTGATGTTACATAATATTTGTACTATATCAGTTGGAATGTCCTGATCTATATCATACATTCTTCTCATTCAAATGACCATATACTCTATTGTGCCTAACTTGTCATATGATGCTCTACTTCAATTAAAAATTGTTGGGAGGGGGGGGGGGAGGTTAGATAATCATTGTCGAAACTTGTATTTGAAAGCTGAACGATCTATTCCTATTTTACAGGTTTTTTTTTTGTTTTTTTTATAGGAAGTAGAATTGGCTTTAAAGCAAACGCTACTCCAAAAGTGCTATATTAAAGAGAAACTTTAAACTAAAATGGCAATCTTTAGTAGAAACCAGAGAGCTTTCGTACCTACACACACACCACTACTATGTTTATACCTCCTTAGCAAATTATATTTTGGCTTTACTGAGACAATGCTTTCTTATGGGGATGATTCAAACAATAAAAAACCTTTATCACGCTCTCTGGAATTTATCTGTGAAGTGAAGGCAACACAAAAAAAAAAGCTCCAAGGTCTGATTCTGGCCGCAGACTGCCATTTGCACAAAAGCTTGGTGCTACAGATAAGAGAGTGGGCCACATTAAAGGGCTAATTCATAGGGCTGCGTACAATGATCGGACCCCTTCGCGGCTAAATGGATTGACTCCTTAGTTTGTAGGAAAGCAGTGTCAAAGCAAATATTAAACCTCAACTCTTGCCTAGACAAATAATGAATAGTCTTTATGGAGCATCAAATCTGCAAATATTGGAGATTGCACAGTTTACTAATGCCACATAAATTTGGTGAAATGTACTTGTTTTTTTGCTACAAGTAACCTTTTTATATTGAATTAAGTAATATAGGTTTCTGCACAGACAATAGATGGTAATTATATCACTGTATGTGATATTGAACCTCGTATTGTACTTAACATATCTGATGACATCTGCAGTCGTTCTGCCAGAAGTACTGTATGACCTCCACATCTGTACAAAAATGTACCTGTTACTCGTTGATTTTCCAAAAGCACATACATTTACATGCCTCTATTTTCTGGAGAAAACATTAGATATGTTTTGTTATCGAATGGGATGTATTTACTTGCTCTTTTATCCTTTTGTGTCTGTGCTGCAATAAAAATTGATCTAGAAGAGATTTTAATTTTCTTTTACTGTTCCCAGGCCACTCATTACACTGCCTGTACACACAACTCAAGGCTTGCTATACATAAATTCACAAATCAAAGACCAGCTCCCCAGAATGTTAAATGGGCCCTCTATCTTTTTGAAGTATGAGGTGCACACCTTTGGTCCGGTCACCGAGAGACCTCCACTATCACAGCCAGTGCTGACCGGAGATCTGCTTGCTCACTGTCCTCTCTATCATCTCCAGTAGCCATTCAGAAATGACAGAAGCTTAGCTAACTCCAATTGGCTGTTAAAAGCAATTTAACAGAGGACAGAGCTGGTTGCTTGTATTTGGCCATGCTCACTACATATGGCTTGGCTCAGTCCCTGGAAGGATGAATAATGACCATTAAGCTGCTTTCTATATCGTTCCCCACTGATTTATATGAAAAGCCTCTATTAGATAGATTAGATTAATGGATACAACTCTTAAGGTGAACCACCTCTTGGTGTGCTTCTTTACACCATGGTGCTAGACAAGATCCATGAGTTATGATGAGCATACACATGGCATAAGTACATGCAGGCCCGGCGACAGTGGGGGACAAAGGGGACACATGTACCGGGCCCTGAGATTGTTAGGGGTCCCGGCCCCACAGGAATCTCAGTAGCCCAGTTCATGTGTCTTCCTTGCCTCTGCTGTATTCAGCAGGACACAGAGAAGAGGGAGGCCGGCGCAGCGTGCATGACGTCACGCCACTGGGTCAGAGGAGCTGAGTCAAAATCCGCCAGCATGCTGCAGGTAAGTGGTGCTCGGGCAGTGGTTGTGGGGGCTGGGGAGACACAGATGGGGAAGCAGGAGATGAATTGGCAAGCGGGATGGAGATGAAAGCACAGAGCTGGAGAGGCGCTGGGGCTGAGAGACAGGGGGTGGGGCTGTGAGACACGGGCTTGGGTTGTGATACACTAACACGGGCTGGATCTGTAAGAGACACTGGGGCTGTGAGGCGCTGTGGTTGGATCTGTGAGACACTGGGGCTGTGAGGCACAGGAGCTGGATCTGTGAGACACTGGGGCTGGATCTATGAGACACTGGGGCTGTGAGGCACAGGGGCTGGGTGGCCAACCTGCATGTACTGTACCTACTGGAAGGTGATAAGGGGCCCCAAAAACATAAGTGTGCCGGGCCTCGAGATTTCTGTTGCCGGCCATGAGTACATGTAGTGCTGGTGGCACACTGGTGGTTTCATTCTTGCTGATGACTAGGATTCATCACTTCCCTCCCTCTTATTTTTTTCTTTACATTGGTGACCATTCGTCACCCACATGAGCTGTGTAAAGTACATCCATTGTTTATGCTAAGTGAAGGCAGCTGTTTTGTGTACTGAACCATGATGATTCTGGGCATATCACATAAGCATGAGGCACTCTCTGCCTCATTGAGGTTACTATTACATAATGATTTCATGGACTGAACCAATATTCAGTCTATTAACAAACTCCTTCCACTGAGTAAAAAAGTAAAAGTCCCCTTGATGGCTCATGCCAATTTCCACAGTTTTGTGAGTAGTGACGTTTAATTTTTGCCAGAACAGCAATGATGTAATAGAAATACATGTTTGTGTGTTCTTGGTTGTGACTCTTTACATACAGCGAGCTTTCCATTAACTTGCTGTGATACATCTATGCTAAGACTGGTGTCGCAATTGTTGCGCCATCAATTTCATCTTACTTTGTTTATTTAAACAAATATTTTTCCTGGATATATGCATTGAGATTGGAATATGATTTCCAAGTATGTCATGGTATGCAATTCCCAGACTGATTTTGCTATAAATATCACCTCAAGGCTGACAGTAGACAAAATCAAGAGGTGAAATGTTCACACAAGCCGTAATTGTAGGTAAACTGCTGTATGACCAAGGGCCAGTAACTTGTGAAAAAGGAATTTGTATAGGGATATGACACTGAGAAATGATCTGATTTGTACTCCTGATTGCTCATATGCTTGAAATGTGTGTGCAGAAAAATGTGCTCTGTACCTCCGTGTAATGTGTGTATCTATGAGCTAGGCAAATCTATATTACCATCACTTGGATATGGACCCTTAAATATTTTAGGACCAATGTTGGACTGAGGGAATTCAGTGGTAGAGGCCCAAGCTTAAGGGGTGTAGCCAGTCACCACAGGGGGTGTGCCCAGCTACCACAGATGCTTGGCTAACCATTAGAGTGCATGGTTTGAGCTCGTTATTTTATTTAAAATAAAAATAATGATGCACATGATGGTGATCCTATATATATATATATATATGTGTATATGTGTGTGTATGTATGTATGTATGTATATATATATATATATATATATATATATGTATATCAAAAGCTGTGTACACACTGATGGATATATTGGCCAATCAATTGATCGGCCAATATATCTGGTGCTTGTCTCCCAGTGTATACCAGCGATATGTCTATGAACGACGACGACCACAGACATATCGCGTCGGCTGTGCTACACAGCCGATAGATAGATATATCGAGATCAGTGGGGTGTAGCTAGAGGCTCTTTGGCTCCAGTGCAAAATTTTATTTAGGCACCCCTAACCTGCATGCACGCTCTACATTGCCAAGAGTATAATGCAGCCTAAGCCTGAGACTAATATAAAGTGTGTAATAAAACTGCATTGCCTATAATTCTTTCACTTAAACACTCCTTTATATTCCTCACTTGCCTATTGATAGCAGCACAATGCCCCCTCTTCTGTCCTTGAATCTCCACACTTGGTCCATGTGTAGCTAATGGCTATAAACCTTTGACACTCTTATTATATCTTTATATAGCTCCACCAATGTATGCAGTACTGCACAAAGAATATGGGCTATATTTCCTAAGCTTCTCAGTAGGGTTTCAGGTAACATTTGAAGCGACAATGACAATAAGTGTAAAGCATGCCTCGCTTTACACTTGATGTTAGTGGCACTTTCAATTTTCACCTCAAACCCATTGAGAAGCGTTAGTTTACAATAGCCACCACTTGGTAAAGATAGCCCCATGTGCCATTCATAAGTCTTTGCCTCATTGGAGCACACAGTCTAAGGGTCACGTTTATCAACAAGTTTTATCATATGCGATGAGTTTTAAAACTAATTGCTTATGATATATGGTGCTCCCAAATGTCATTCATCAAACAGATGACAGTTGGGAGCTGATTGGCTGGAGCACCATCATCATACGCAAAAAGTTTTAAAACTCATTGTGTATCTTAAAACTTGATAAATGAGCCCCAATATTCCCTAACATACAACAGGATTTGAACTGATGACCACAATGCTGTGAGACAATACTGGTAACCAGGGTTGGACTGGCCCACAGGGGTACAGGGCAAATCCCCGGTGGGCCCCACTGCCTGTGGGCCCATCCCCTTTCTCTAGGTGTCAGGTTCTAGACCTCAAATTATAGATTGCTACTCTAATAGACGGCCAATTACCTAGAGGAACAGAACCACTGATCAACATGGGGGCTTGGCTCCCTTTTATAGAAACTACTGTACACCAAGATTTGCCTAATGGTTAGCCAAGTGTCTGTGGTGGCTGGCATGGGCCCCTACCAATGCACTTTCCCAGTGGGCCCTTCATGCCCCAGTCCGACACTGCTGGTAACCACTACATCGCTATGCTGATGAAAGAAGTTCCAATAAGCTTGATTATGCCTATAAACTACATACTGTATGCAGATTTGGATGCAAATATCTGTAATTGCGTCTCCTTATTGTACATATAACTCTGTAAACTAGACTCTGCTCACCTACCTTACAAGGTTTCAGGTAAGGAAGTGGGGAACAGGACTGGTGGTGTGAGGGTGTCGTGTTTATGAAGTACGTCCAGCACCACCTTCTATCACATTTAGACAGATGGTACTTGTGACTGGATGAATTTACTCTGCCACTTCATACAGATGCGACCCAAGTGGGCTTACTTTACCACTCCAGGAGTTTAGGGATGTCCTCTCGTTGTCAATAACCAGCTGGTACTGACTCGTACTGCATCATAAGAGTTTAAGGCGCAATGTATTATTAGTAAAATTATGGTAAAATGTCTAAAAACTGATGTTTTGCTACATTGTAGGAATAAAAGTTTTGTTGGGTGGTTAATGCTTCAAGCTTTGCACCACCTAGTTGAGTTGAAACTGAATTCTCAAAAAGGCAAATTATGCATGGGATTCTACCGCTACAGGGTCAACAACCCCCTAGGCTGTGCTGTTCTTACAGTGATCTACTGTTGTTTTCATGGTGCTACTGTTCATGACTAGTTACACATCTGAGCTTGGGGGATTGAGACATAACCTTACGCTGGGGCCCAAAAATTTCATATTTGTGTCTGTAATTTTATACTCCTCAACCTAGGTAGAGCTAGTTTTCTACATAAAACGTTGGGAGTTTTCTAGATAAAAAGTTAATGGCAATTTTGTTTCCATTTTGAAGCAGATATTTGCTACTTTCTAATACTTCAAACTATCAAGATGGCACTGTAGCTAGTAATGTTAAAGAAAATGTTTATATGCTCTAAAATAGGTAGTGCAATACAAACAAATTTTTTATTGCTCCTGATGAACTGCGTTTTTATAAAATTGTTTTTGTACTCGAAATATTTGTTCCAGTTTGGTTGCATTTGAGGACAGTAGTTTTAATAGTAAAGATTTTATGAATGGAATAAACACTTGCAGTTTCAAAGACCAGTGAAATGACATTTTGATATTATTGGATCGCAATGCATTAACACAAACTGATGTCTGTGCAGGACTACTTTTGCTGCTAAGGTAACTAATTTAAAGTTGGCAATGTGTGTTGTAACTTGATTGTTCATTTTGTAGTTATGGGATGAAGTCACGTTTTCTTCAATACTTTCCCTTACAAAGGTGCCTATTAAGTTAAAGCCGTATCCCCACGTACTTTAAACTTCATGCAACAAGTTAGAAGTATTGATAAAGTTGTTTAAACTCTGACTTGACATGAAATGCTCATTGATAAGAGCCTAATGCAGACCTTGTCTGCCTTGGAAAAATTTACATAAGGTTTCTGTGTTTAAAACTGCTAAAATTTTATAGTAAACTTGTATAGTTGTCAAAATTGTAAATTAAAGTGAAACCTCTGTACTCTACTTGGGCTTAAGCAGTAAAACTTCCTCCAGCAATGTATGATGATTGAACATATTATTGTGCAATTTTGTTACTAGTGATGTGACATCAACATTAAGGGGTCTATGTACTAAGCAGTGATAAGTGCCAGGCAGTCAGCTTCCAACTGTCATCTCACAGGCTGTATTTGAAAAATGACAGTTGGGAGCTGATTGGCTGGTACCTTATCACAGACTTATCACTTTTCACTGCTTAGTACATAGACCCCTAAATCTTTGCTAATTTTCCTGCACAACTTTATTGGGTATGAGGAATAATCATTGGAGATGTTTGTCCCAGAGTGCCCAAGCAGACCGTTTCCATCTCTAGTAATCCTATTTCCACTCTTATAGTTAATACGCCTATTTTATTTTGAATACTCCTCCGTTTCAATTTGTATAACCCCTTTTAATCAAGTTAACGTTTTGCCTATATAAGTGTTTAGATGATCATTCTTCTCAATTCAGTTTGATTCCTCTGAAGAAGGGTTAGTGAGACTTTGGAAATGGGTGCTCATGCCCACCATGTAATGATATTAATATAATTATATTATTGTGGTGGTTTAGGAAATGCTTCTCTATCAGCTTACATTACTATCATTGTAAATCTCTGCTAGGTACTACAATATCTTGATCTTCCATGAAATAATCTGACAACACTTTTTACAAGGACATTTACGTCATGGCTGCTACCAGATTCAAACAGATATGGTTGAAAATTCTCCACAGAGCTTTCCAAGCTGGTAAACAGCTTTCCTAATATCTGTTAATAAATAACTTATTTTTAAATTGTTTTAACTGTGGAAAGTACATGCAGTGCTGTGGGGCCTAATGGCTAACTTCAGCAAAGAGGAGCAGGAAACACACACACAGGTTATTGTGATTAACCCATCGGTGCATATGTAACTAATATAGTGTTCAGGGCGCCGAAGCTAGAGAGGGCAACTTTGTGCGCGCGATCTAGGCGCGCTCGTGCCCGAAAAGGGGGCGTGTTTATAAGACGCGTCCCCCTTTTCGTAATACTTGGGGGTGTGCCCGGCACTTACGGACACACCGGGCAGCCCCCAAGCGCTGCAGACAGGGAGAATAGATGCCGGGCGCATGCGCCCGGCGTCTATTCTCCGGCGGTGACCGGGTCACCGCACATTTCTCCACCCGCGGGACACTGCGTCCCGCGGGTGAAGACTGCACCCGCAGGCTGTGAGGGCAGGGCGCTTTTTGACCTCCTTCTGGAGGGCAGGGTGCTTTTTGCCCTCCAGAAGGAGGGCAGGGCGCCGCGCCCCGCTAAAACAGCATAGCGGGAACGCTAATAATATAATAAGACATTACATGATATAGTACAGGGTTTCCCAAACTCTCGGCCTGATTTATTACGGATCGCAACTGCGATTACGCAGACACATCACAGAGTGACAGGTAGGAACTGTTTTGGGGTGGTGACTGAGGGAGAATCAGCGGAACGCAGGCGCGTCAGTGTGTTTTAACGCCATTACAGGGGCGTGCATAAATTAGCCACTGCAATGGCATATGCGACTTGAGCTTTCACTGCGTGCGATAAGGTTAGCAAATTCTGACCAAGGTCAGACATGTTGTAATTGTTCGTAGTCTCCGATGGTACTCAATGTTACCGATGGTTTCGTTGACTTGCGATGTATTACAGATGAGAGTAAGGGGAAGTGGGCGTCCTTATGTTAGGCTGCGATGGCATTGTGATTGCAAATATTAGCATATTTTCGTTGTGAGTCTGAGTGCGTAATCACGGCTGCTATAGCGATCCGTAATGAATCGGGCCTCTGACCACAAGCCACCCTAACAGTCCCGTTTTTAAGTATAGCCATGCTTGTGCACAGATGGCATAATCAAACTGACTGAGGGGTACTAATTAGGTCACCTGTGCTTTAATTATGGATATCCTTAAAACCTGGACTGTTGCCTTGAGGACCGAGTTTTGGGGCCACTGGTATAGTAGAAGTGTTCTGTACTTCAGTATGATACATTGTTACATATCCTGAACAGGAATATCACATTTTTTAACCCTTTATGTTGGCCGCAAACCTTTTCATTTATCAGATCTTCCCCGTGACTTCTGCATTTCTATTCTATAGTACCAGAGAGGATGGGAAGAATGTATAATCACTTTCAAGGATGTAATATTGTGACTTCAAGTTGTATGTCGGTGTATTTCAAAAGTTCATCAATTGCTATTGCTGAAATTCAAGTAATCAGTTATCAAAACTGCCTTCTGGGTAGAGCCTCAGCATTTACAATGTCCCTGGCCGGTTTTACGAAGCAGTAATGTAGGGAATGCCTATTCCCTCCCTACAAGAGGAAGACTCATGAGTTGTCAAGACCCTGTTACTACTTGTGGGTTCTAGTGTCCTGAGCAATGCATGTACTTGGGAAGGATTTTTATGTAACATAAAGTGATTGACAAGTGATCTTCTCCATGTAAGTTGTTGGTGTTATTAGAATTTTATGTTTGTAACTAGGTATTTAGAAACTGTTGCCATGCTTACCACCAACCATTGACAGGCCTCATTTGTTTCATTCACATTTCGGAAAAATAAAGAGACTAGGCTGGTGACGTCCGACATGCTCTTCCACATCCTTGTAGAGCGGCTCTGAGGTTGTGAATTTGCTAACTCCTCACTTTGGATGTGATAATTGCATGTCTTTCGTAATAGGAGGAGGCAGCATGTGCCTTTGTACTGCTTCATTACAGAGAGCATTGAATGGCTGACAATCTGGTTCCAGAATATGGCTTGGTACACATAACCGTTTTTGTTTTACTTTCTTTATATTTAAGCCTTTAGAGCTGCTTCGCCAGTTCATGAAGGATATGGTGAGGCTGAGTAAGCCTCCCACCTTCCCTTTGGCAGGGTTTGATGAGGATGGTCTGTCCAATTTTCAGTGTTTGTGCCAAGCACCCTGACAATAGGATTGCTGGCACTGCAACATTTCCCTGCAGCAAGAGTGCCAGTGTGGGCAGTCACAGCCAGGATTACATGCAAGGTAAAGGAATCAAATAACAGCTGCATATTTCTCAGTATTAGGCAAATTACTTCCCACACCCATAAAGAATTATATATATTTATTATACCTTCCGATAAAGCACTCAAACGGATTCTTTGTGACCAATATAACTAAATTCCCTTGCTACTGTAAACTTCACTTATGCCTATAAGAAAACAACTAAGTCAGCAGGATTTAATGTAGAATATTGTTTGTTTTACATGTATAATGTAGTGCAGATTTATCGGCAGTATAAAATGGCTAGCAATAATTGTTGCTAGCTGACCCTATTTTCCAGAAATGGCACCATTTAATTTTATTAAATCTTTGTCCCTGTTTGTTTGACCAAATGCAACATGATACTCCTAGTCACTATTGCTGCATGGTTTTGTCATCTGTTCCCTTCTGTGAGAAGTACAGTTTTCATTGAATGTGAATATATAAAACACAAAAATATGCAGTGGTCACATACTATTTGGTTTAGTGTTTTATGTCCTAATGGAACATGAGTTATTTGCCAGTATGTACACCAAGGACATCTAACTGATATGCAGTGTTTTCAATTGCAAAAAAGTGCACATAACTTTGAGCAATGTTAGCAGACTGTTTTCTCGTAGCTGAGTGTTCTGTCGATTGGTGTGTTGGGTTCATCACACTTGTCATTTTAGCAAAGCTTTATTGCACAGCAGTAACATGACCATATTGATCAGTTATGCTGGCCTTGCACTAAACCAGTGGTTCACAAACTTTTTCAAAGCATGGCGCCATAGAGTATCTTATTGAGAAATTCAGCAAAAAGTAAATGCAGTAAATTGAGCTTGTTACCCTTAGGTTCAGTTATGTGGTGGTTGACAGGGCTGCACATTATTCCCCCCCCCCCCCCCCCATATTTGATCAGCAAAACCCGTGCCAGTGACTGCCAATCACACAGACTCAAAATAATTCTATTTGTTACTGGACCATCAACCCAGTACATTGGGTGAGTATTTTGGTGGTGTTGTGTGCCTGTGATTTGGAGTGTGGGCATGAGGTAAAATTGGGCTGAAAAAAAAGGAATTTGTAGACTGATCCCTGGAAATCTAAGAGATTGAGCAGAAGTGGGAGAAGAGCAGGTCAAGGGAGGGTCCATCATAGTGTGTAGGAGATAAAGAAAGAGGACTTAAGTGAAATAAGTTTGGTGACTGCAGAGACCATAGGGGTTGTCAATGGCAATCTTCATCTCCTAATATTTCCTATGTGTTGATTTGCATATTCTAATAAGTGCTAGTCAGCAAAGTTGTCAAGAAACGTTGAAAAAAAATGATCTTGGAGTGATGAATGACGGCAACACAAGGGTGGATCGGAACAAAAATTGTTTATGTGGACTTCACATGAAGGGAAAGAGAGTCTGGTTACTGGGGTATGACTCAGAAAGTATGTTATGGAGAAAGTTTCTGTAGCCAGCATTGTACTATTTCCAGGGCTTGGAGCGTGGCTGAGGAGCAGAGTCCTATGTAGGATAGAGCTGCAGAGAGGTGCAGCATCAGTGGAGGTAAACCAGGTTTCTCATCCACTAGGGGACACTGGAGGCTTCAAGACAGTGCGGTATAAACGTGTGCTTAGTTGGAGCTGGCACTTTAAATTTTAGAAGTGTGACTAGCTACTCAAACCCCCCCCCCACCACCACCACGGTCTCTTAAAGGGGATTCTGCATGCCGCATAGAGGTCCTCCATTAGTCGCAGCGGCATGAGTATTCCCTGGCTCCCCGACTAGCGGGGTAACCAGGCTAACATAAAAGGCTGTATTTTCCGAGTAGCGGGGCGGCATATACTCTGTGTGAGGTCTCCCTAACACAGCATGCTTATAGATTCAAGTTAAGCGCCATAGGGGGTGGGGGGAGCGGAGCCTAGCTCAGGAGTCCTGCTCCTTCCTCAGCAGCCTCAGCGCATCTCGAAGTGTGCTGGCGGCCATTACACGGAGGGACACTGAATGCTGCATTAAGCGAAGCTGCTGCATGAAACTGTTAGCCTGACTTAGACTGTAAGTAAACAGTGGGGTTTAGGCTGGTCAGGAGAGCATTTCAGCCAGATAGTGACTACTTTTACTTATCAGTGGTCACTTCCTTCTATGTCTAGTGTTTTTTTTAGCACTGCTAGGAGCGCTATTAGGGCAAGTGTGGCTCTCTTCTGCCTCTCTGTATCTGTTTCTACCTTTTGACCTTTTTCACTACACTTTACTGTTAGTGTGGGGTCTGTATGTATCCTGACTGGAAGGGGCTCTAAGGCGTCTCAAAAGTCATTTACCTGCACAAAGTGTGCTGAAAAGTTTAAACAGGGGCAGTCATCTAACTCCCTATATTGTGATAATTGTGATCCTGAATGACCATCTTCAGGGATGTCAGATCCGCCGTCTTGGACGGCACAGGTTGCATCTGTTATGTCCCATCTCTCTGCTGAGCTGGAGGCTTCTCAGAAAGAGAGAGAGTCTTCCAGGGCAGCTGCTCTAGAGGAACCAGCATGGGGAAAATCTATGGATGGGATCACAAAAGCCAGGACGGGATCCTCTCCATAGGTCTCAAAAAAGACTGTTGCCCTCAATCTTCCAATCGGACGAGGAGGATATGCCAGTTTTAGAGGAAGGCAAATATGCTCCAGATTTGCCCGAAGAGCAAGGGTCCTGCACGACCGTCTTTCTTTTTAAAGACACAAAGACAAGCTATTGCATTTCCAATTTCAGAAGAGCTGGATTCTCTTCTGATTTCAGCTTTGGAACATCCGGATAAAAAAATTTCAGATGTCCCGGCGGTTATCCTTTTCCTGCAGATAGCAGAATATCTTGTGAGACTCCTCCTACAGTAGATCCGTCTGTGTCGCGTTTGTCTAAGAAGACTACACTACCGGTTCCTGGGGCCACGTCTTTGAAGGATACATCGGACAGGAGATTGGAGAATACTCTCAAGTCCATTTATACAGCTGCAGGTGTGACTCTGCATCCTGTGATTGTAAGCTGCTGGACTAACAACGCAACTGAGCTTTGGGCAAGCAATTGGTTGACTGGATGAGAGATCAGCTGCTAGTGGAAGAGCTTATTCCGTTAGCAGAGCATATACTGTAGGTGAAGCTGTGGCTTACCTTGGAGAGGCATCCAAAGACGTTTGCAATATCGCCTCCAGGACTTCAACTCTGGCGATTTCTGTGCGCAGGGCACTGTGGCTTAAACAATGGCAGACAGATGCAGAATCAGAGAAAGCTGTGGAAGCACTTCCATTCACGGGAAGTGTATTATTTGGAGCCGAACTAGATAAATGGATTTCTCAGGCTACTGGGGGTAAATCAACTTCTCTTCCATCTGCAGCTCCACACCCTAGAATTTGTTACTTGGGACCCTTGTTTTGGTCCTTTCGTGCTCTGGGACATTCCGGTGGTCACTTCAGAGGAGGACCATCAACTTTCCCTTGTTCCAGAGGATGTGGCAGGGCCGCAACAACATCTGCTCAACAGGTTAAGTCCACTACCAAACCTAGTGCATGACTGGCTTCCCTCTCACCTAGAGGACCCCAAAGTGGGAGCGCATCTTCGGGACTTCAGAGAAGTATGGACGGAATCTTGTACGGATTCTTGGGTCTGGGATCTCATCACTTTGGGATACAAGCTCGATTTTCAGTTTCAACCTCCACCTCCTTTTTTTTACCACAGGTTTATCTGTTTCCAACGACAGGAGTGTCGTATTGCAAGAAGCAATAGACAAGCTTCTATCCGCGAGGGTGGTGGTCCATGTTCCCAGGAATCTGACCGGAAAGGGTTTCTACTCCAGTCTCTTCGTGATTCCGAAGCCGGATGGCTCGGTCAGACCTATGCTGAACTTGAAGGATCTCAATCCCTACCTGAGGAGGATATTCAAGTTTCAACTTCAGTCGGTGATTGTGGGCCTGGAGGAAGGCGAATTCATGGTATCTCTAGATATCAAGGACACCTACCTTCACGTCCCTATCTGGCCGCCTCACCAAGCGTTTCTGAGATTCGCAGTTCGGAACTCACATTTCCAGTTTCAGGCCTTACCCTTCGGCTTATCAGCTCCCAGGGTATTCACAAAGGTCATGGCTGTGATGATGAGTATCCTTTGCAAACAAGGGATTACAAGTATCCCTTACCTAGATGATCTCATTGCTGGGACCATTTACTGCAGAACATTGCAGTGACTCACAGGCTTCTCATGCGTCACGTGTGGATCCTGAACTTTCCAAAGTCTCAACTGCAGCCAACGCAGAGGCTAGTTTCTGGGAATGAGGGAATGATCATGGACACATTATGTCAGTGGGTGTTCCTCCCTCAGGAAAAGGCAACATCCATTCAGGAGATAGTGAGGACGGTCCTTCGACATCTTCAGGTATCGGTGCATGTCTGCATTCAACTTCTGGGGAAGATGGTTGTGGCATTCGAGGCCATTCCTTATGGACGTTTTCACTCCAGGACGTTTCAGATAGACCTCCTCTCACAATGGACAGGATCCCATCTTTTCCTTCACCAACGTGTAAGATTAAGTTCCAGAACTCTGGCATCCCTCCTCTGGTGGTTGAACTCTGCATACCTAATGGAGGGAAAGAGATTCGGAGTGTGGGATTG
The DNA here is from genome assembly GCA_031769625.1 of Taudactylus pleione. Lineage (NCBI taxonomy): Eukaryota > Metazoa > Chordata > Amphibia > Anura > Myobatrachidae > Taudactylus > Taudactylus pleione. Next base: position 651,787 of record JAUIMM010001983.1, on the reverse strand, counting down.
GACTCTCCTCACCACAGACGCGAGTCTGAGAGGCTGGAGGGCAGTGATTCGGGTACACCACTTCCAAGGCCACTGGACATTACAGGAAGGGAGTCTGCCGATTTAAACATATTAGAATTAAGGGCGGTGTTCTACGCTCTTCAAACAGCAGATCACCTGTTGCGGGGCCAAGCAGTCGGACAACGCCACGACAGTGGCATACATAAACTGACAAGGCGGCACCAGAAGTCGGACGTCTATGAAAGAAATAAGCCGAATTCTAATCTGGGTGGAAAAGTTTGCGGTGGCAATTTCGGCAATCTTCATTCAAGGCGTTGAAAAATTGGGAGACTGACTACCTCAGCTGGCAGGACATGCATCCAGGGGAATGGGCGCTACATCCTCAGGTTTTTTAATCGCTTGTCCAATGGTGGGGTTTTCCGCAGGTCGACCTCATGGCATCCGGACAAAATCATCAACTGTGCCTCTCTACTGCTCTCTGACGAGAGACCCGGAGGCAGGGGCAGTGGACGCACTGTCAACGCCTTGGCAGTTCCAATTTGTTTATCTGTTCCCACCGTTTCCTCTTCTCCCTTGGATTCTACAACGCATCAAAATGGAGAGGGACAAGGTTTTATTAGTTGCCCCGGATTGGCCTTGCAGAGCTTGGTACTCCAACCTTCAACTTCTGCTGATTCGATCCTTGGCTCCTACCTCCTAGGAGAAGATCTCTTACTACAGAGTCCTTTAGTCTATCCAGACTTAAAGTGGCTATGTTTGACGGTGTGGCTGTTGAAAGGGCCATCTTAAAACTTAGAGGGATCCCATCCAGGCATAATCCCTACTATGCTTCGAGCCCGGAAGGGGGTTACTTCGAAACATTACCACTGTATTTGGAAGGCTTCTGTTTCATGGTGTGAACAGCGAGGGTCACCTCCTACAGAATTGAAACTAGCCAGATTTCTGCGTTTTCTGCAAGCAGGTTTCTCGGCCGGACTGCGTCTGGGTTCTCTGAAAGTTAAAATCTCAGCTGAAAGGTGCATACTTGTCTGCAAGGTGTTATACGGTTACAACTACCATTAATTCCTCCTATAGCTCCATGGGATTTGGATCTCGTTCTTTCCTTAGTCTTCTCTGTTCGAACCTATTGGAGTCTGTGGAGTATACCTTTCGTGGTAGGTAACACTGCTTCTCGCGTTGGCCTCAGCCAGGAGGGTGTCGGAACTGGGAGCTCTATCCTGTCGTCCTCCATACTTTGTATTTCATGCTGATAGAGCGGAGTTCCGTACAAGAATGGATTTCCTTCCAAAGGTGGTTTCAGCTTTCTAAATCAACCAACCTATTGTGGTATCTGTTCTTCCACACGATTCACCTTCTTCAAGATCCTTGTTAGGGCTCTTCGGTTCTATGTGGAGGGGACTGCAGCCATACGTAAAACAGACACACTATTTGTTTTGTATGATGCTGCTCGTCCTGCTTGGCCAGCTTCCAAACAGTCGCTGGCCCGCTGGATTTGTCTGACCATCAGACAGGCATATGTGGCCTCATCTAGGGAGCCTCCTCCTTCTATTACATCACATTCCACTCGCTCAGTGGGTTCCTCGTGGATGGCTGCTCGCAGGGTTTCCATGGAGTTACTTTGCCGGGCGGCCACTTGGTCTGGCGGGCATACCTTTTATCCGTTTCATAGATTTGACATGTTTGCGGCCTCTGCGGCGCAGTATGGCCTGTCTGTTTTGCAGGGTTTTCAGCGCTCTACTGCCCGTGATGGGAGCTGTGGGATGTCCCCACTGTCTTTGATGTCTCTTGTGGTGTTAATGTTAGTTAAAACTTCTAATTGTTCTGTGTACTTGTATTGCCTCCTCCTCTTCCGTTTGTTTTTTCCCAGCTCTCCTCGGGCACAGTCTCCTAAGACTGGGCTTGTAGGGGGGTATAGAGGGGTAGGTCACACTTCTAATATTTAAAGTGCCAGCTCCCACTTAGCACACGTCTATACCCCACTGTCTTGAAGAGTTCAGTGTCTCCCTATGGAATCTGAGAAAGGGATTTATCGGTAAGTACCAAAATCCTGTTTTCTGCAATTGCAAGAGGTTGAGTGATTTTGAAATTAATATAATGAATGGATGTAAGTTTGCTACAAACTGATCTAGTGTTGCCAAGTACACAGGAAAAGGAGGAGTTGAAAGTAAGCGGTGGATGGAAAGTTTTTGAGGTGGAATGAGGAGGGTGAGCAGATTGTGGGGTTTATCCAGGGTTGGAGGAGATGTTGCCAACAGCCATAAAGTGGGACATGCACGGATAATTTCTGAAGGCCTCTTTGCTACTGAGTGTGGTGGGTGCAAGAAACTAAACTGTTGAAGGGGGCAGAGTAAAGAGGAGCAGTGGCACCTCCTATAATGGGTGCAAGGTGTGCTGTGCACATGGACCCCTGAGTCAATAGGCCCTGCTCCATCTACCCTAAGCTCATAGCAGTCCCTGGTAATATATTTTTGCACATTCTTCGAAGATGGTAAGGGGACTCTGACCTGGAATGAATCATCTGACTTTCCCCAAAAAGTGCTCAGAGCCAGAGCCATTGATATCTTTTGTGCAGAAATCATAGCTCTGGGCCTATCTTTGCTATATTTTCAGGTTGAAGGAGGAACCAGGCAAGGTATTTACACATGAGCTGCTTCATTTTCTTAAAATGCCCTGGTGTGGAGAGTAATAAAGGGGAAATAGGGTAAGGAAAAATACAATGCTAGAAAAAAAAGTATATAGAGAAGTGTGTGAAAAGTGAGTAGGAGATAGAGAAGGTAAGTAGAGTAGGTACATGGTGTAGTGATGTGGGAGATGTGGATTGTTAGTGTATGTAATGTTTAGATGTCTGCTTTATTTGGCTTAGTGGCCCCTTACCAACTAGCACTTGCAATCTGGATCTTTTGTGTTGTGGCAATGTTTACATGGAGTCAGTGGATTGCGCAATATTCAACCCTCCGGCTGCAAGTGCTCATTAACCAAACCCTTCCAACACTTAAGTGTCCCTCTGTTGCACTCATTGCTGCAGCGATGGGGAGGAGTCTCGTCACAGCCACCAATTAACGCAATCCACCTCCTATGAAATTTTGGCAGCAAGCTGGGTGCTAGGAAGCTGCCTACCTAGGGCCACATCTGCTACAAATAACACAACTTCTGCTGATTCTCAAGCATATCACTCACATCATGTAATACTTGAGTTTGTTATTTACCATTAGTCAAATCCCGTACAACGACCTGAACCTTTAAAGCTGCTCTTTTTCTGCTACCAGGTATTGCTACTCTCTTCCGATAACACTGTATGCTGTCAGGCTTTGGTAGACTGCGAAGTGCAGATTTTCTGCTCCGTCCTTTGTGTGACAGGATCGTATTGCTGTACGCTTCCCTCTGTGATAATTGTGAGTTTTAGGACAAAATAAAACTCCCAGACATTGGGCAATAGAAATGGTAGGGAAGTGAGTGTTGTGTAAGTTAGTAGGGAAATAAAACCTTTAGATTACTACTACATGTAGGGGACACCATTGTGTCCATCATGGCTGCATATAGGGCATGTTTCAGAGCTGGACACACAGGCAATTACGTACACAGATTGAGCGATTGTTTGTCATCGTGCATGCATATAAGCCGCAATGCCCGTTCACAGCAATCGCATTGCGACTACAAATGCACAGAGAAATCCATCGCAGAGTGAGTAACAGGTTGTCAGCGTTTGGGGGTGGTAAAGGTGGGGTCAGACATGCTGCAAGGGCAAGATGGCTGCTCAATGTGCGTCGATGTTACCGATATCTTATTTTCGCAGCTGTGATCGCATTAGCGTCCATCTCTGAATCAGGGCCTTAGTTCGCAGGTAATGACTTGTACACTTATGTTCTGGCTCTTTCAGATGGTCATGGCTTCCCTCTAATGTATGGAATATTGGCATAATAAATTATTTTTTCATATTTTAAATTTGTTGACTGCAAACTACTTTGCTAACATAACTTCTCCTTTATCTATATATCCAACTTCTTTCCTGAAGGCTAAATAAGGCATATTTGCAAAAAATACTTAGTAGTTTTCTTTCGGTAAACTTACGGCGGGTACACTCTAGACACTATGTCGTCCGATCCGACGGATCGACATATCTTCCACATTGGGGAGTGTGTACCCGCTGTTGCGGATGACGCGTGCTCCCGCGCATCGTCAATGACATCGTCCGTCGGACCTGACGAATGCAGCATGGCTTCCGCTCTCGGGCCGTTGCTCCTGGCATTGGCAAGTGTGTATATCCCTGCCGATGCCGGGACCTGCCACTCAAGTCATCGGCTGCGTACACATCGTAAAATGTGTACCCAGCTTTAGCACGAGGGGGAGGAATGGGATTGAAATAACGACAGCTCAACAGCTGCTGGTTCAAAACCAGACAGTGGAAGGCCGACAGTAGGAGATCCCGACGCCCGGTGGTAGTATCCTAACCCCCTCCTCCCTGCACCCTAAACCTAACCCTCCTGGGAGGGTGTCTAACCCTAACCTACCACCAGTGGTGCCTGACCCGAACCCCCCTTCCCCTAGACTAACAACCTTCCCTGGGGGGGTACCTAACCCTCCCATACCTGTGCTAAGTGTTTTACTTACCCGGCACGCTACGATCGGGATGGCGGGGGTCGAGATTAAGATGGGCGTCAGTATTTCGACGGCTATCCTAAGTCATGTGTCGGGCAGGTAGTGTCGGGATTTATACCGGCGGCATTGCGTCTGCTGGTCTATTAACTACTTCCCCAAGGGGGATTGTAGTGCTCCAAGGTTGGCTACTACCGTATTGCATGTGATAAGTAATTTAGATTCAGCAGCATGTCCATGGAATTTTTTCCTAGTGTAGGCAATTATGTTAATATAATGCCAGTTTCCTACTAAAATAAGATGGCCTTTACAACACCAATAAAGGTAGGTGAAGGTGTATGGAGATGATACACCAGTGACTGCATACCCTTTCCATCTGTACCTGCAAACTGGGGCACTGGTTTTAGATGCTGCCTGCTCTATTCACTCTGCTTTAATGGAGTTTCCTCCACCCTCCCCCTTTCCTATATTGTGCTGCTAAGACTGCGTGTCAGATGTGAACACATTTGGCATGTGGTATCACTGTTTATTATTTCCCTCTTCACACCAGCAGGAAAAGGGCTCTAGAGGGGACAAAATTAGATTGTCAAGATGGCTGCCAGGTAGGGTTGTTATAATAATCCTTTAATCAGGGCCACCTATGAATTACACGGGTTCTGTGGCTGATTAAAACTAGGTGAAATGCAGACTGGGAGTCAGCCAGCCACATTGCAGTTCATATGTATCCCTGATTAAAAGGATTTTATAGCAACCCTACTGCCAGGGTAAGTAGTCATCCGCATAAAAATGTCTCCTTAGCAATGGTGATCTTTTGTTATCTGCTGCTCTGCAGTAGCTCAGATTTTGGAGGATGCCATAGGTTCTTGTAATGTAACATCATCACCTCATCTACTTTGAAGAGAAGTTCTTTGTTCTCTGTGGGATGGAAGGTCAGATTTCCTTCTATCCCTGCAGGATGTGACCTCATTAGTCCATCACTCATTTCATGATGTCTGTCTGCTCCCCCCTTCCTGGGCATTGCTTTGCTTATTTCAAGTACACATAGATTGTCATATCTGCTTCCCCTATGAGTTTCTGATGACACATTATTAAGGCTGCTGCACTAGATAGATTCATTTCATGTTGGGCTCAATTCAGACAATAGAGATCTCCCTCCTTTCTCCCAGCTGCTCTGGATAGTCTGTAATTATTAGTGGGGGTGTCTTCAAGGCTTATATTGCTTGCAAGGAGAATGGTGGGTCGAGGCGTTTTGTTCCTTCCATACTAAAGAACCTGTCAGCTGCCCAGCTCAGCAGCCGCAGCATTGCCATGGTAACGGAGGGATGCCGCTCGCCTCAGTATGCTGCAGATTCCACATTAGCAAAAACACATTTAAGTGCCCAGACAGAGACATTGATAGTACACTACATGCAATGCCAAGGGACTGTCAATATCTGTCTCTGTGGAAAGGGGTTGGCTGCAAACTAAACTGAGAATATAACTAAGCCTTAGTCATTTGCTACTAAGGTATTTGTTATTTATAATAACTGTCTATTATGTGTGTGTGTTTGTGATCTGTACACACAATATTTTTAAGGTTGTAATTCATCACAAGGGGTTGTTTATTAGATTGTGCAGTAAAATTGCTTCCCAATTTACAATATCCGTTATATAGTTTTATTTTTGCTTTTTCACGTTATGGGGGTCAATCCAATTAAGTGTGAGTTGCCGTTTTTCTCTGCGAATTTGCATTGCGAATTCAATTATCAACTCACGGAACCAGTCAGAGTAAGCTTGCATTTTTCGGAGATGAAAAATGCAATCTTTATTTTAAGGTTAAAAGGTCGGGACACCATGCAGAACACCTTGGACATCCCTCTAATGACTAATTACATACCTCCCAACATGACCCTCTCCAGGAGGGACACAATGCTCTGGTCCTGGACTTCCCTGGTAATTTATGATTGGTGGCGGCTCCATAGGTGGGGCTGCAGTACAGTCCAAAATTCAAATAGGGGAGTCACACCAACTGCCAATGAGTCCCAGCCAGTGATGTTTGGCAGCGTGTGAAAGGACAGTTGGTGTGGCTCCCCTATTTGAATTTTGAACTGCGCTGCAGCCCCACCTCTTACCAGGGAAGTCCAGGACCAGAGCATTGTGTCCCTCCTGGAGAGGGTCATGTTGGGAGGAATGTAATTATGCAATTGGAAGTTTCCGATTAGCTTAATAAGTAAAATAATTACATGTCCTTTTTGGGGTGTAAAAAAAAAAAAAGTGCCTCGAAGAGCCCCAAAATCAACTATACTGTACCTTTTATGCACCCCAAATTTAGTGTTTTTTACTTTTATTAAAAAATAATTGCCTTTTTTATAAAAAAAATTATTTTATTTTTTTGTCCCCTCAAAGTACCCCAAAAGCAGCAGCATCTTTTTTTTTTTTTTTTTTTTGCAGGGTTTTTTTTTTTCGTATGAAAGCAAACAGAAGTTTTTTTGTTTTTTTAATGCACAAATTGTTCATTTAACGCGGTTTAAATACTTTATTACTTATATAGCGCACACATATTCCGCAGCGCTTTTACAGTGACTATTTGGCTATTCCCCAAAGTCCCTGCCCCAGCTTACAATCTATGTTCCCTACCACACGTACGTACGTTAATTTTGTTGGGGGCCAATTAGCCTACCAGTATATACTTGGAGTACTTTCCTTATGCCTGCTGTATGATTCTGCAAACAAAATTTTCATGTTTTTTGCAAGTCCAGGAAGGTCACCCCACCTTTTCATGTACTTCTCTCGCATCACATTTGGCTGGCAATTCGCAAACCCCCACTGCAAGTACAGCGAATCGTCATTTCTTATTAGTTTGGAGAATTCTCGCGTGCATTAGTGCGAAGTCTGAGTTTCATGAAACCAACTTGCAACTCCCACCTAATTGGATTGACTAGTCTTCACTCTAGGTGTGGCGCCGGGCCTAGAGAAAGGTCACATCAGCGCGTGACGAAGGCGTGGCCGATAAAGGGGGTGGCTAAGAAAAAGGGGGCCTGTCTTAAGACGCCGTGTCCTTTTAGTTGCTCTAGGGGGCGTGCTCGGCATGCCCCCAAGCTCTGCTGTCCATGTGAATGGATGCTGGATGCATGCCTCCGGCATCCATTCACCGGCAGTGTCCGCTACAATGCATTTTTCCCCACCCAAAGGACACTGCGATCCCCACCTGCAGGCTGTTTCAGCGGGGCGCTGTGTCAGAGGGCAGGGTGCTTTTTGCCCTTTAGAAAAAGGGCGAGGCACGGCGCCCCGCTAAAACAGCCTAGCGGGAACGCTAATTGATCCCTATTTCTAGTTACAGTACTTGACATAATGCTTCTGACGAAGAATCGATGCAGATTCGAAACGCATTAAGCGGTGTGGCACCTGGAGACTGACTGACGGGGGGGGGGGAAATCCTATTTCTTTTATAACCTGATAGAATAAAGGGGGATCCGGAACCCTACTTGTTTTACTTGTGAAACATCGGAGGTGTTGAGTATAGCAGTGATGCCACGTCTGAGACAGCCATGTCATTTTATGCTTGTATAATCTTTTGTTTGTGAGTGCAGTTTCTGTGATTAAATCTTTAACCTTTCAAAAGTTATCTGCACTACTGGTCCCTCTTCTCTGTTTTCTCTTTCACATATGGGTTATGCCTCCCATTCTATGAGTATTACATGAAACGTAATGGAAGAGTGCTCTGATGTTTGATTCATCTTGAGAAGGGAGCATTCTTTATAAAAGAGTATTCATTGCTGAACAACCACCAGAAGTGGGATTATATATAATAATTATTACTGGAACCTTTTAGGGTGATTTTACTTTTTTTTTTCCCCTAATATATGAGGACTTGGTATTTTGGTCTTTTTTTGCGCAGTGATTGCATTTTATTATTTTTAAAATGTGTTCCTTTTAGGAGTTTGTAGGCCTCCTTTTGAAATGCTTTCTTGATGCATTTTAACCACTTGTTTTAAGCGCATATTCAGTCAGGTCCATAAATTTTGGGACATTGACAGAATTTTCATATTTTGGCCTCTTTTCACCACCACAATGGTTTTGAAATGAAACAAACAAGATGTGCTTTAACTGCAGACTTTCAGATTTAATTTGAGGGTTATTACATCCAAATTGGGTGAACGGTGTAGGAATTATAACGGTTTCAATATGTGCCTCCCACTTTTTAAGGGGCCAAAAGTAATGGGACTATCAACTCAAAAGCTATTTTATGGACAGGTGTGGGCTATTCCCTCGTTATCTCATTACCATTTAAGCAGGTAAAAAAAGGTCTGGAGTTGATTCTAGGTGTGACATTTGCATTTGGAATCAGTTGATGTCGACTCTCAATATGAGATCCAAAGAGCTGTCACTATCAGTGAAGCAAGCCATCATTAGGCTGAAAAATCAAAACAAACCCATCAGAGAGATAGCAAAAACATTAGGTGTGGCCAAATCAACTGTTTGGAACATTCTTAAAAAGAAAGAACGCATCGGAGAGCTCAGCAACACCAAAAGACCCGGAAGACCACGGAAAACAACTGTGGTGGATGATAGAAGAATTATTTTCCTGGTGAAGAAAAACCCCTTCACAACAGTTGGCCAAATCAAGAACACTCTCCAGGAGGTAGATATATATGTGTCAAAGTCAACAATCAAGAGAAAACTTCACAAGAGTGAATATAGAGGGTTCACCACAAGATGCAAACCATTGGTGAGCCACAAAAACAGGAAAACCAGATTAGAGTTTGCCAAACAACATCTAAAAAATCCATTACAGTTCTGGAACAACATCCTATGGACAGATGAGACAAAGATCAACTTGTACCAGAGTGATGTGATGAGAAGAGAAGGAAAGGAACTGCTCATGATCCAAAACATACCAACTCATCAGTGAAGCATGGTGGTGGTAGTGTCATGGCGTGGGCATGTATGGCTGCCAATGGAACTGGTTCCCTTGTATTTATTGATGATGTGACTGCTGACAAAAGCAGCAGAATGAATTCTGAAGTGTTTCGGGCAATATTATATGCTCATATTCAGTCAAATGCATCAGAACTCATTGGACAGCGCTTCACAGTGCAGATGGACAATGACCCGAAGCATACTGCAAAAGCAACCGAAGAGTTTAAGGCTAAAAAGTGGAATGTTTTGCAATGGCCAAGTCAATCCCCTGACCTGAATCCGATTGAGCACGCATTTCACTTGATGAATACAAAACTGAAGGGAAAATGCTCCAAGAACAAGCAGGAACTGAAGACATTTGCAGTAGAGGCCTGGCAGAGCATCACCAGGGATGAAACCCAGCATCTGGTGATGTCTATGTGTTCCAGACTTCAGGCTGTAATTGACTGCAAAGGATTTGCAACAAAGTATTAAAAAGTGAAAGTTAGATTTAGGATTGTTTAGTTTGTCCCATTACTTTTGGCCCCTTAAAAAGTGGGAGGCATATATAGAAACCGTTGTAATTCCTACACCAATCACCTGATTTGGTTGTAATTACCCTCAAATTAAATCTGAAAGTCTGCAGTTAAAGCACATCTTGTTTGTTTCATTTCAAAGAGATTTGTGGTGGTGAAGAGAGGCCAAAATATGAAAATTCTGTCAATGTCCCAATATTTATGGACCTGACTGTACATAGTTCATTTATTTTATTACAGTACGTGACCAGTAAAACATATGGGACAGGTTATTGCATAGTGTATTCCGCATATATCTTTAGGTTCATGCAACAAATGTTTACTGAATGTAATCCATATAAATATCCTATCGCTTTGCATTAATGTAAGATTAAGTATAATTTCCAAGTGGCTTTCATTAAATATATTGGGTGCAAATATGTATATTTCCTAATACAAAATGGCACGGGTGAGCTCTAGCTTAGAAGGAACGGCAATACCTGGCCTTTTGTGGAATAATATTTTGCTTGGTCAACAGACCAGTCCATTCAGCCTTGGCTCCGTCTGACCTACCCCCTCTCACTGTAAGCTCCATTTTGTTTCTTTATACATGTTACTTCTGCAATGTTCAAACACTAGCTGATGCAGCCAGGCTACTGGAAGCCTGGTGATATCTCAGGGGAAAGGGCATGTTTAGTGCTGCCACAGGATGCTTTCATGTAAATGAGATAACATCTAATTACATTGCTAAAGGTAGAGCCCTGCTCCATTCAAGGCATATCTTTTGCTATTCCTGGGGCGTGTTGAGCACCACCTGGTAGAATTTATAGTACCATGTTTCGCATGGAACCAGTGAGGACTATTGTATGGGTGGCATGCTGCCAAATGCTGTATAGTGTATTGCATGGCTTAAGGGAATATTATTTTGTATTACTGGTATAAGTTCTAGCAACGCTGGTAGTAAAGCAGCACAAGGAGAGAAAAATTGCTGTCTCACTGCTGGATAAATAATGTCTCTCTTGTGGAAGGAAGCATGGGGGCCTAACAGTTTGCGATAAAGGGGTAAATAGAGGAAAGCTAAATATTTGTAATACAAGCCTTGTGCTCACAAGGATCATCACATCCGCACCTGAGCTTATGCGCAAGCCAGCATTTCTGAAGGCGCACGAGACAGAGGTTTGCCTGACTTCCTGGGAGTCCAGGATACCTTCTGATATTAGGCTACTATGTCCTTACCCCAAACACTGCTGATTTTTCTATAAAGAACGCATTACCCCATTTTTACCAGACCTCCTTCAGCAGAATTCCCTTGCCAACTGCCTCCAGTTGCGCTCACTCCAAAACAAATAAAATAATTCTTCCACCCATCTTTGCTCCCCTTCCCTACAGAACTCTGCAGCCCACATCCACCAGACCAGTGATCGTATTCATGTGCTATAGAACGTCTTTTCTGCAAATATGGTGGTGAGGGACTCTCTATCTGAAATTGACTTGGTCCTGCAGAATGTGCTGTGTCAATAAGAAAGTCTCATGCACTCCTGCACTGCATGATACTGCCCCTTATCAGGGACTATTGCATTCTACATGCATCCTGGAAGCTACTGTGAGACAGTGGTGGATATCTCAGTGGGGCAAATGGGGTGATCATTCTCTCAGCAGTGTCAGATCCAGAGTGGGGCGATCACCCTAACACAGTGCGGCTGCAGTCACTAGCTCCCCTGGCAAATGGCGATTGCATTCTCTTTTACAGCAAGCAGTGGAATCGCTGTCATCCAGCTTCACACATGCTGCCTATGGTATACCACTGGAAGATAAAGCCATTTCTATACAGCTATAAATCAGTGGTTTAAGTCATCTGAATGTTTGCTTGTGTTATATGAAGACAATATTTTGGTTACTGGCATGATTATCTTTTGACATGGATCATGGCATATCCACTTATAATCATGTCTGTTCCAAAAAGCAGACTTATCAAAGACTTTATTGAGACAGAGAGAAGCATTCTTCCGTGAAAAAAGTAGAAGAACAAGATGACATGGTCTGAGGGTTGTGGGATCAGGGGCTGTTTGATGAAAATTGTATTTACCCTTAGGGTAGTAGATAAGTAACAGTCTCCTTAGGTGATGGGTCAAAGCTGAAATATGATAATATATTGGGTATAAAATAGGCGCAGACTAGATGTGCCAAGTGATTATCTTCAATCAAATTCTGTATTTCCATACTAGTCATAGTCACTGACATGACCGGATGGGTTTACATTGGCACTCTGGGGTTTTACAGATGTAGGATTTTTTTCCTTAAGGGTCTTGCCTACCCTCTGTAAGCTGCAGTTTCTGACCATTCCTGCTGATGCACCTTGGCCACACCACTCAGAGTGTAAGCCTGCACTTTGCGTTGAACTGCTACCTCCAGTTGTAGCAGAGTAGGCACAGTCCTGAAAAGCCTTTTCCTTCAGTACATGACACCACTTGCTTCTGGGTGATATGAAAGTGCTGCAGCACCTCTTAGCTTGTTAAGCTATCTGGGCCCTACTGACATCTTACTTTTGTCAGGACTGCTGAATAGCGGAGAAAGTGTTGACCCAGAGCGCTGGGCTCAACACAGAGTGTTCGCTTGCTGGCTGGTATAGGAACAGAACCAGATCTTTAGTGGTAGTGATGTTCATTTGCGCAGGAATGGCTCTTAGTAGAGCTTGCAGACTTTAAGGTCGGAAACACTTTGTAAACTTTTTAGGGCTTTTTGTCCTTCATATACAGTTTTTCATACTTGCTGGCAGGGCTGTTTTTTTTTACTCCGACTTAAAGTTGTTTATAGTTGTACTAAACATCGCGCTCAATTGAATAGTTCTCAGGACCAACTTCCCAGCTCTATTCACCTCATGCTTAATTGAATTGCTCACATAGTGTGTATCCAACTTTAGTATTATATATTGTAACAATTGTAGCAACAAGTAGAACCATTATTTATTATCCTCAATCTTTCTACCAAGATCCTCCTACTTAAGAGTCAAAAGGTCACCTAGTGATAGAGCACATCCTATATGCACCTATTACATCTCGTAGATTATAAACCTTTTGAGTACATTTTTGTTAAATATTTTCATAAAATTCATTTACTTTTGTCATTTTCAAAACCTAATTTTCCATTTGCTTCTTTTAGTGCTTGTTTTGACAGAGACTAGAATCCTCTCGCACATGTCTGTAATCAGTAAACATGTCCTGTCAGCTTTTCCAGGCAATGCAAATGTTAGTGAGAGGGCAAAAACCCTCTAGATAGTTTCAAATAAAAATCTTTATACTGCATGAGTCTTTTCCATCTTTATACTGTATTTTGCTAAATGTGTGATGTTTTTATTGCTTTGATACTTGTCAACTTGTTTTGCAAAACAGGCATCAATTATGATATTTTTATATTGCTATTTATATTGTGACTCCTTTTTTGTTGTATTGAGAGAATCCTTTCTTTTAATGATTGAAATACATGTACGTATGTACAGTACCTTGCAAAAGTATTCACACCCTTTGCCTTTTTCATGGAATTAAAATGGATTGTTTGAAGGTGTGCATCATTTCATTCACAGAACATGCCTACAACTGTGAAGTTGTGGTTTTTGTTTTTTTTTATATTGTGAATCAAACAACATTTAGGACAACATAATAGAAAACTTCAGCGTGCATGACTATTCACCCCCATAAGTCAGTACTTTGTCGAGCCACCTTTTGCGGTAATTACAGCTGCAAGTCGCTTTGGTTAAGTCTCTATGAGCTTGCCACATTTTGCCCCTGGGATTTTTGCCCATTCCTCAAGGCAAAACTGCTTCAGCTCCTTCATGTTGGATGGTTTCCACTTGTGAACAGCAATCTTCAAGTCTGACCATAGATTCTCAATTGGATTGAGATCTGGGCTTTGACTAGGCCATTCCAACACATTTAAATGTTTCCCCTTAAACCACTCAAGTATTTACCAGTATGCTTCGGGTCATTGTCCAGCTGGAAGGTGAACCTCCGTCCCAGTCTCGAATCACAGGCAGACTGAAACGGGTTTTGCTCAAGATTATCCCTGTATTTAGCACCATCCATATTTCCCTCAACTCAAATCAGTTTCCCAGTCCCTGATGCTGAAAAACATCCCCACAGCATGATGCTGCCACCACCATGTTTCACTGTGGGGATGGTGTTCTTGGGGTGATGGGATGTGTTGGGTTTGCGCCAGACATAACGTTTTCCTTGGTGGCCGAAAAGTTACATTTTAGTCTCATCTGACCAGAGCACCTTCCTCCATACATTTGAGGAGTCGTCCACATGCCTTTTGGCAAACTCAAATAGTGTCTTTTTTCTGGCCACTCTTCCATAAAGCCCAGCTCTATGGAATGTACGGCTTATTGTGGTCACATGCACAGATACATCAGTCTCTGCTGTGGAACTCTGCAGCTCCTTCAGGGTTACCTTTGGTCCCTGTGCTGCCTCTATGATTAATGCCCTCCTTGCCCGCTCTGTGAGTTTTTTGGTGGGCGGCTCTCTGTTGGCAGGTTTGTTGTGGTAGCATCTTCTTTCCATTTGATGATGGATTTGATTGTTCCCTGGGGGATCATCAAAGATTTGGCTTTTTTTTTTTTTTTTTTGTAGAACCCAACCCAGAATTGTACTTCTCCACAACTGTGTCCCTGACTTGTTTGGAGAGCTCCTTGGTCTTCATGGTGTGATACCTCCTTGCTTAGTGGTGGGGCCTTTCAGAAAAAGTGGTGGGGCCTTTCAGAAAAGGTGTGTTTATACTGACAGATCACGTGACACTTAGATTTCACACAGGTGGACTTCATTTTACTAATTGTGACTTCTGAAGGTATTTTGGTTGAACCAGAACTTTTGAGGGGCTTCATAGCGAAGGGGGTGATTACATATGCTCATGCCTATTTTCAGAATTTTATTTATAAAGATTCTTTTTTTAGATATTTTTCTCATTTCACTTCACCAAATTAGACTATTTTGTGCAGATCCTTCACATAAAATTCAGATACATTACAACCTGTAATTATTTATTTATTTTTGTAACAAAAAAGGTAAAAAGCCAAAGGGGCTGAATACTTTTGCAAGGCACTGTATGTGTCTTTTCTCCCTTATGCTGGCCATACACCTGCACGACCAGCATACGATACGATTCACCTCACGATTCTCCGGAGCTCCCTGCAATCCCGGCGGTACGACTTGGTGTTTTTCTTTACACACGATCTGTCCTACGATTGATGGTGTGCCTCACGTGCTCATCAGGAAGATGTCATTGAAATCACACAAATGGACACACGATGCATCGCATGCACTAAATTTACAGTACGATCTGCACATGATACGATGGACAATATGGGCTGCACATCTGATCATACGATCCGATTTTGGAGCTGCGGGAGCGCGCATCGGATAGTATCCTACTGAAAAAAATTACCCGATTTTTCACAAGATCAATCATACGACTCGTCGAAAATCGGCCCGAAATCATGCTGGTGTATGGCCAGCATTAAGGTCCTCATACATAAGCAGATTGACCTAGATCTTGTGCTCAGGTCAAGGCTCAGAGTTGACTGTGCTTGTGTGTGGCCAAATCAAAAATATGCAAATAGCCAGGTCGTATTTGGCATACGTAATGGTTGCATAGTTATTTGTCTACTCAGATTTCCTAAGTAAAAGGGAAAACTAGTTGAAGTATTAAAAATATGAACCCTGGTGCTGGATTATTGTAATCAGTAGGGAATTAATATGCAAGAACCTGCTTATGTGATGAGAAGCATTTTCTACTGCTTAAATGAAAAAGCAATCAACATGAAGAAAACCAGATATCCACATTGTTTTTAAATTTACAAAATGAATGAATTTTATTGTACATCTATAAAAAGAGAGAGATATACACCAGAGGACATTGTGGAGAGGTGGGTTGCTGTGGAACGCCTTTTGCTAATTTTGTGGATTGCCAATCATATGGCAGGAGCTCCTAAAGGATTTTACTACTAATCCTATTAATACAGGTCAATCCATGTTGCCACCAATGCTGCTATAACCTAGCACCTTATTAACATGAAATGCACAATAAGGGCCTGGGTTTGATTCTCTTACAAAGTGGCTGCAGTTGCGAGTAGCCATGAAGCCAGACTACTACTTTACACTAATGTGTGTCCGTTCAATTAATGTGGTATTTTGTGCGTGTACAAGCGGGAAGCTGTGCCGCCCACTGGTTTTATGCCAGCCGTCGTTGCCGTCATTGTCCGTATCTGTACTTGCACCTGCCCCATGCTAGATGTAAGAGGACGTACCTTCTCCGTACGCACCACTCTGAATCACACAGAGCTGTTTGTCCACGCCCACAAATCAGGGCAGTAACGTGCGAATAGGACAGACATACGCATAGAGACCTAAATTCGTATATACACTGTATGCAATACCTCACCATTGCTTCCTTTGAACAGAGAAACGTGCAATTCAGAATCAGCCTCTGAATCAATTCTATGTACTAACATTATTAATCCTCTATTATAGTACAGTTCTTGCCTGGTTTGCTGACACTGTATTACTGCAATAACTGTAATTATGTAATGCTGACTTTTATAGATGCACAATAAATTGTATTCATTTTTTATATGAAACCATTTCTTCGTGTTTTTGGAAATAGCTGATTGCACTAAATAGTCAGATTTTCCGGCCTAACCATTTAACATCCGAAAGATCTCAATCGGTTGATGATCAACAATGCATTATGTTCAGGCTTCTTATATATAGCGTGTCTAGTGGCCAATTATGTCTTTACCAATCTAATTGGCAGTAACGTAGTATGTATGGGTATCTTCAGTTCTAATGCTTGTTACACTTCCATTGTGCTGCAAACAGTAGGTGGTTGTGTTATCACGAATTAGCTGACCTTGTAGGTAGCCTGAACCGGGGCTGAATGATTAAATGAAGGAAAATGTTCAGTGACGCGTAGCTGCTGTGCAAGACTTTTGTGGAGACTAATTTTATTACCAACGGCATATTACGTTCAGCATTGCAGTTATACTAATGAATATGCCACCTAAATTTAACATTACTTATACCTCCGGCAAGTTCCAGCAACATTCCCCTCCTTGGCAGAATCATCCGCTCTGCTGCTGGCAGCCTTTTGCTGCCAGCGACAGGCTCCTGTGTCATGTGCGACGGCCAGTCTGAACATGACACTTTCTCCGGCCAGGGACACCGCAAAGCCTGGAAGGTTTTGTTGAGGCAGGAAAGGCTGTTGCTGGGTCCCCATTACCGTCATTAGGGACCGTATCGCTCTCGCCATCTGTAGATGGCGCAATCGTCACATTGACAGTGTTAATCTTAGTTTACCGCTGTTTAGGTACTAGGTAATACTGAAAGGAGGGCATAACCCCTTTAGCTAGTTCTAAAGGAATTGTGGGGTCTATTTATCAAGCAGTGAAAAGTGGTGGAGAAGTGGACCAGTGGTGAAGTTGCCCATAGCAACCAATCGGCTCCTAACTATTATTTTATAGACTGTACTTGATAAATGTTACTTGAAAGCTGATTGGTTGCTATGAGCAACTACTCCACTGGTCCAATTCTCCACACTTTTCAATGCTTGATATAAAGAGCCATATTCAATTAGAGGCGAAGTTATCGCCTGTCCGACTGTTCGCTTCATTCGCCTGTTTCAGAGGCGAATTTATTCCATGCGCGTTCCCGCTTTTCGCCTAATTCAATTGCAAAACAGGCGAAAACGGAAATAGGCGAATGCGGAACAGCCGAAAAGTACTTAAACAATTGGGGAACTCAGTCTGTAGCCCAGAAAGAGATGCACTAACACAGGGAATCAATATAGATGTGTACTAATAGCCCTAATAAAGCTATTTTGGGTACTTAAGTTGTGTAAATTGCTTGCAGTTAGCGTCTTTGTAAAAGTGGTGAAGAATGGCATAAAGCTGTATTTTTTGGTGAAAATAAGTATTCCTGTCAAGTTTGGGGTGCTTGAAAATGGGTGCTAGCATGTTTTTATATCTCTAAAGTGAACTTGTGAAAAATCCACCTGCTGCATGCACATGCAAACCCAAAACACCTGACCCATACTTGGGGACCCCCAAGAAGTCTATTTCGCTACTTTTATGTTTATCCCCCCACTTTTTAAATTTTCTCCCCAAAAATGACATCTTTTTTGGGCTGTTCTTAGGTTTTTGTTTGTTTTTTTGCAGATTTGTCCTTTGGGGGGCTGTCCCAAGGGGTCTGAGTTGTTTCCCCACATTTGCACCCCAAAATAAAGATTTTGCATTTCTTCTCACCTGCTATCGATTGGAGAATCTCTTTTTTTGGAGAATTGTTTCCACTTAGGCGAAATTGTCCTGGAATTGAATTTGGCGAATTTTTTTTAGGCAAATTTTTCACGAAAAAACAGGCGAATTTGGCTTTTCGCCTCTAATTGAATTCCCCTCATAGACCCCTATGTCTCGTTGTTAAAAAGGGCCCTTGGTGATTTAGCATAGCTAACTGCAATTCTAAGTAAACATATTTTATACAATTGTTTATATAATCGTATCCTATATTTTAAAATCATAAAGCCATTTCATGATATCCTTGTAAACACAATCACTCTTTTCTTAAATGTATCACTAATGGAAATGTGCAGTTTTCATTGTCCTATTCAGCGTTCTCTGTTTCATCCCATCATTCCAAAACACCAGAATCTGACATGTTTATTAACAGGTAGCTCTGTGTCCTCAGCGCTTCATGCATTCATTCCGTCATGAGGTTCCTCAGTCTGCTACCATGGCAACATCTTGCAGCCCCCTGTTTATCGAGAGCTGTGGGGTCTGCCTTTGTCTGTGTATTATGGAGGAGATGGAGAAGTGAGGAACTCTGGGCTCTAGCACCTCTATCTTCATGCATTTCACATTTCTCTCTCCTAACATCCCACTCAGTACCGTCCCACATTTCCGTCCATCCATCCATCGTGTCACTGTGTTCATTATTGAGAAAGAGCAACAGGATAGCTGCATGTCACTTCTGGCTGAACATGGATCATTGTGTCAGTATGTGTGCTAACTCTCCCAGGGTTTTTACATACTGCCGTTGGAAAATGTTATTTGAAAACCTATTGTACTTTGCAATTCCAATGCTTTTGATAAAGCAGTCATTTGAAAGGTTCTCTGCAGTACTGTGTTCTTAAATGAGTGTTCTAGAACAGCTTCTTAATAACATTTTACAAACTGTTACTCCTCTGAATGCTAAAGACAGAATCAAAATGAATGCAGTGCAAAGTAAATGTCAGAAATTCTAATTAGTGTCCAATGTGTGAGCCCTGGGTCAAGTGTCTCTCAGATAATCCTTATGAGTTTGCAGAGCTAATAGGGAAATGTACGTTTGTTCACAGTTCTGTCTGCAGCAGCGCGGACACACTGGGCTAGAGCATCACTTCACCATCACGGCGCCCTGTGGGCAATAGTGGCACCAGCCAGTATGTGGGACATATGTTAGCTGTCAGTGCATCACAGCAACTGTACTGACCTAAGAGCACAGCTCCACGCTGCAAACACATACAGGGAAATCCTCATAATAAGCTTTAACTATTTCACTGCAACCTTTGCTCAACAAATATTGGCTGGTGAAACTAGAAGTAATGACATACAGTATATGTAGCAATTTGTTACATTTTATTTTTTTTTCGTACTAAACGAGGGCAATAGTCTATTTTGTGTTCCTGTTGTTCAAGCCTTTGTATATTAACCCCTTCAGGACCACGTGTTTCGGCAATGTGACCAAACAAATTTTGTGTAAAGCACTTTTTATTTTGAAGTGTTTTTACACAAACTTATATAATCTGTTATACAGCAAAGGATGCTCCTACAAATCCTGTTGAATGACGTTGCAAATGCTGCGTCAGGAGGTGGGGATCAGACTGCTTCCTATGCAGGTGCAGTCTGAGGGGTAAGAACCACGTGTTGTGTCTGGGCAATGTGTAATGGGCAGGAAGCATAACTAGTGCATGAAGGAGCAACGTATAGGATGTCCATTTGGTGCCAAGGTTTGAATGTCAAATAGTGGTTTTCTTACCCTTTTTTTTATTTTTAGGTTTAGTTCAGTGGTTCCCAATTTTTTTTTTTAATTTATAGCACCCTAGTGCATCAGAATTGTTTTCACGGCAGCCCTAAGCCAAAATTTTGTTGTTGAGAAATTCAGAAAAAAATATAGAAGTAGTACAGTGAATTAAATTGTGCTACCTGTTTTTTATGTAAACTACTATTTGCATGTTGGCAAACAATACTCAAGTGTCCGGAACTTCCTCTGTGTTAAGTATGTATTTACACATCTGAAATTCCATACCTTAAAGCAGGTCACGTTTTCCAGGTCACCCAGCAGGAGCACAGGTGTATTCATTACTCACTGACACATTTTAAAAGATTCACAGGTGGAGCTAATTCTTTCACTTGCGATTCTGTGAGGAGACCTGGAAAACATGAACTGTTTGGGGTCCTGAGGACTGAGTTTGAGAACCTGTGCCTTAAAGGAACAGGAGATTTCCTATAAAGCTGACTAGGGTTATGTTCTGCTAACTGAAATATGCTAGCAAAGTGGTTCCCAAACTGTGTCGTGGCACCCTAGGGTACCTCGGGACACTTGCAGGGGTGCCTCAGGTTGTTGGTCCAAATCAAATTATTTAAGGCCAATGTAATATAAATATGTGGATAATCAGAAGTGCAAACCTGTCCACCACCACACAACTGAACTTAGGGATGACCGGTAAGCACAATTTACTTCACTTTACTACTTTTACTTTTTTTTTTTCTGAATTTCTCAATAACAAACTTAAACTTAGGGGTGCTGTGAAAACAATGCTAGGGCACCGTGATTAAAAAAAGCAACATTGTCTTTTGATAGAGCTGTATTCTGTGCTTGGTTTAAAAAGAAAGATCTCTGACTATGTATACATATACACGCACACAATCCAAATGCATCTTGTATATTGTGGCACCTTTTGATGTATTTGAAGGGCCTGGAAAAACTTCACTATGGAGATGGTGCTTTGCAGGGATGGCCTCTTTTTGGAAGTGCAATACTGTATATATGAGTAAAAGCTGATAAATTTTACATAGGCCCCTATTATAAAGGAATCTGTATGAAATACCGCCGGCGGTTCGATTCCCGTCAGCGCCTGGCCGACAAAAGCAGAGTTCCCGGCAGCGGAAGCCCGACAGCGCTGGAAATCCCGATCGTCGCTAAGGTAAGTATAAACTAACCTAACCCCCCTCAGGGGTGCCTAACCCTAACCTCCGCCCAAGTGCCTAACCCTAACCTCCCCCTTCCCCACTGCCTAAACCTAAGTCCCCAGGGGAGGGTGCCTAACCCCAAGTCCCCCCGGGGGTCCATAACCCTCCCGGGGCGGGTGCCTAACCTTAAGTCCCCCCCCCCCCCCCCGGGTGCCCTAAACCTAACCCTCCACACACCCCCCCCCCCTGCGGCTGTCCGCTCGTGGCGCCCGTCATCCCTTCGATCGGGATGCCGGGCGCCTGTCTCCCGGCGTCGGGGGAGATGACAGGCGTCAGACTGTCATAACCCGGCATTTCACCCTCGCCGGGATATGACAGTCTGGAAGCCGGCTGTCTGTATTAAGGCGGCAGTTTCCCGATTGTATACCATTATAAAGACTATGGAGGCCTTCTTGACAGGTGTACTATATACAACTTAAAAAAAAATAAAAAATTTTGTTTAGCCTTTGCTGTTTATTCTTGTGCCAAATACCACCCAGCAGACTCCTGCAGCTTGTGTAAAACTGTATACCACCACAACATTCTCCATAGATGTGAAAGCATTGATACACTGCAACTGGCACAGAGCACATTCCTCTGTAATTCCAGCTCTGATACTCCATAAACCACAGTGCTTGCTCAGGTGTGGAACACCAAATCTGACTTCTATAAAATCGTTACGTCCCCATGGAAATATCCAACTGGTTCATGCACATATATGATCATGAGCATGTTTAGCACATGTCATTAGGGTACAAATCTGGGAAAGCTAGAGAGGTACACTGTGCAGCCCCACCGTCTGGGGGAGCTTGGGTTAGGGGGGCAGCATCACTCAGGGGATGTGTCTTGCTCTGTTTGTCATAAATATTACTATGATGACCCCCAACTGGCTCGCCTCAATTACCTGTGACCTGGCCAGCCTTTTCCTGCTCATGCTGTGCATACTCTGCAGCCTCCTTCTCCTCTGAGCAGATTTGAGTTTTGGAACCCCACATTATGCCACATTGTTCCAATTATGTCAAATGGAAGTGCCCCCAGGACAGTGTGTATATATTCAACTCACTGCATTGAATGTCTAATCAGCCATTAGGCTGATAAGGCTGCAGCCTAGGGTACCAGGATTTTGGGTGGCGTGGGGGCAAGCAAAATGCAGCTGGGGAACAAAATGTAGACCTAATTCATGTTGGTGGGGGCCACACCGCTTCATTAAAGAAGCTTGTTGGTTATCAAACCATCCCGAGGCGATGCAGAGTTAAACTCTTTAAGTGACTGTCAGATGGCTGTGACCATGTAACTTACTGCTGAAACCTTTACTTTATGTACATTGTGCTACATCGCTATCTGGGTAGCCTGAAGAGCTGCATGCAATTATCCTTAGAGTCTTCCTCGCCTTCCCCAGAAGGCAAAGTCTACTATTTATTACTCCACAAACCTCATTCGATCAGTAGATGCCAAGATCAAACATGTCTGCTCTGTAACCATGTGCAATATGAATGGTGATTTCCCGAGCATGCTCTTTGTTTAGCAGCATTACAGGTGTATTAGCCCAGGGTCTCCAGGACCCTTATTAAGGCCCTGAATGCATTGTTCCATCCTCACGTCATCTGGGTACTGAGATAATTCGGGTGTGAAGGGGATGGCGCCACTGCCCTGCTACATCTTGTGAGTCAGAATGACTAACTCCCTGACACTGTCCCCAGCACTAGTAATTTTGTAGACAAGCATGGAGATGGCGTCTAACAGTAGGGTGAGCCTGGCAACCCCCAGCACACAATATGCGCCCGCGTGTGTTCATCATCCTGAATCCGAGCTGTGTGTTGTGGAACAGGAAGATTTCACATTCAGGAGTAACAGAAAGCTGTTTGACCCAGATTATCATTCCTCCATACCCAACAATGATATAGTTTGAATATATAATTTAGGGGCGAGCTCTTACATGGTTCTACAGATGGGGTATTATATATATATATATATATATATATATATATATATATATATATATATATATATATTACTCTAAAATACTAATTCTATTTTACTGTACATTGGATATTGTTTCTCTACGTATTGTGTTGGTAAATGTATGTTCGTATGCTTTTCACATTCCTTCATTTGTACAGACCTGTGTAATATGTAGTTGCTTTATTACAGGGAAAAAAATCCTACTTGTCCTTTTCTTTTCTTCATTTTTAAGGCAAACTTTCCTATTAATGAGATCCTGTCACTATTATTAGGGTCACGTGAGGTTCTTGAAACAGATTTATGTGGCCTATCAATGCCCATAGAAGAATGAGTGGCAGCAACATTGGACCCAGCAGCTGCCAACTTGGAAATTATGCCCATGCCCATTGTATCATAATGTTGGGTATGCTGTTATCACTGTCTGAACAAGCTCTAATTCAAAGATCTGATTGGCACAGAAGGGACCTTAAATTGCTTGCGTGAACTATATATCTTATAATGAGGGAAATCAATGTCTGCTGCTCTGCAACTATAAATGGGATGCCGGCGTTCAGGATCCCGGGTATCAAAATCCAGACAGGGTTAGAATACCGACACTATAATGTATTTTAACCCTCCCTTAACCCTAACTCTAATCTAACCCTCCCCCCTTAGTGCCTAACCCCGCTACATACCTTCAGGATTCCAGCGGCTGGGATGCTGGCGCCAGGATTCTGACAGGTGTTGGGATTCCAGTGCCAGCATTCTGACCGTCAGAATCGCCTCCATCGGCATTTTAACCACATTCGTGGAATCCCCTCCATCTGTATTTTAACCGCATACCCTATAACATAATGGCTGAAATTACTGTTATCAACACACAAAAATTCTTCTTTCCACAGAGCTAACAAATGGGCTGTAATCTGAAGTGACCATCAGTAAGGGTGTAGTGGTGTAAAATATATACAGTTACCCTTTTTTTTTAATTTTAGATTTTTTATTTACATTGTTAGATTTTTGTGGTTGTCAACATCAAAACGAACAACGGTCATTTGGAAAACAATTGGGGCTGTTATGCATAACTTTATGTTTATAGGAGATTATAATGTATTTTCTTCATATGCAGATATAGATATAATATATAGCTGTATATCTATAACTATAGTTCTACATACATACTCTCCAAACACTTAGTTCTACAAGGTACCTCAATCAATCCATCTATATAATTAGTTCTTTGTAATTTACACATATTACAACAAACATTTGAGAGTAAAAGATGGGAAATGTTTTGAGGGGGAGCTTGTTAGTTGAACCCTAAAAATAGCATCCGTTGCTATGTATTATAGAGCTGTGTGCCTGAGTGACAATATATAATCTCCATTTACAGGCTAAAGAAAATACATACTATTACACAAGTTTCTATTTTTAAAAAACAATTGAGTGGGTCACTCTCAGAACTTCTAAAGTAATACGGTCTTTGCATGATTTGTTAGCATGAAATTGTTGTGTGTGTGTGTATGTATATGTATGTATATGTGTGTGTGTGTGTGTGTGTATGTATGTATATATATATATATCTTTTTATTTATTTTTTTCCTAGCAACTTAGATCCTTAGCTGCTTACTACTGCTATTGTAGATACTGTGAGGGGGTGTTGGGACTTTGATAGGTTTCCTTTAACCCTCATCCCTATTATTGTTTCGTAACTTTGATTCATTCTCTCCTTCTACAGGGCATTGTACACATACGAAGACGGCACAGATAACCTTGTACTGGCGTCATCAGGGGGTGAGTGATAATAACCTGATATGAATTTAGTAGTAAACGCATACACTTCACTGTTGAATCATTCTATTTAGGTTGGGGTATCTAATCAGGTAGGGTTTAAGGAGTTGCACATTCGGGAACATCACGGGAGTAGTCTTGGAGGTGAGGTGTAGGTCAGAGGTAGTGTTTCTCATGGCGAGGTCAGAGATTTATGCAGGAGGGGGTTGGTGAGCGTAAGAAGCTTGCAATGGATTCTGGAGGAAATTGGGATTCCAAGTAGGAATTTGCAGAGTGGTGCAGCGAAAGAGGAAACACATTCTTGTTAGGTCATTTAGGATGGATTGTAGAGTGGGATGACTGATGATGGGAATGCTATTTAGAAGAAAGTGGCAGTAGTCAAGGTGGGAGAAAATAAAAGAATTTAGAAGGATTTTGCTAAAGTACTACAATACTGTGTGAGAGAGGGGGGTATTCTGGCAGTGACAATACTGTGCAAGAGACTGGGGGGTATATTTACTAAAGTGTGGGGTTTTTAGATGTACAGTTGTTGCCCATAGCAACCAATCAGATTCTACTTATCATTTATCTAGCAACTTCTAGGACATAATAGCTAGAATCTGGTTGCTATGGGCAACAACTCTACTTCTTAAAACCCGCACTTTAGTAAATCTACCCCTGGGTGTGTGCTGTGAAGTGGAGGGTTTGGGGAGAAAGAGATTGTGATATTATCAACTGTGAGGGAGATTAGAGGGACATATAGGATAAAGGGAGCGTAGTCAGGGGAGGCGAGGTAGAGGTTTCATATGTATAGATATGGGAACCCTGAAGGAGCATATTTGTTCACAGAAACAAGTTATTAAGACTGAGACAAGGGGACCAAGTACTGAGTTTTCAGGAACCCCCACCAGATAAAGTAGTTACTATGTGTTTAAAAGTTAATGGCAACTATAACTGGTGTTAATAATAATAATGAAACTCAAGGTAAAATGGGACTGAATTATATAGTTTTTTAAATTAAGTATTTCAGAGTTCCGCTGGTGTGAAAGCTCCCTGGAAAAAGATGAAAAAAAAAATAGATCTTTTGTCTTATTAATTGTTATTTCTGTAGCACTTTTCTCATTGCATAACCGTAAAACTGGTAACTTCCACAACTATATTTGGAAACCCCTCAACAGAACAGGAATAGTTTTATTCAATTCTTTTGAAGCATTTTGCTAATACCCAGCAGACTGAATTTAAGTCTGTGGAAGATCATTTGGAGTCTTTCGCAGTCTAAAATGGCTGAAAAGACAGAGGAAGATCTTCCATTCATACAAATATACAAGACTAGGGAACATAGACATACAAACATCTTGTAGAACTTTATACAAGAGATTTTTCCTTTTAAGCAAACCCCCCCCCCCCCTATCTCATTCTGCTGTATGGTGCTATCCACAGGTAAATCTTCAAAACTGTATGGTGGATGTGTGTTGAAAGCAAAACCTAATGGACGGGTACCATTTTCAATCCACAGCTACTTTCTACAGTAATTAACTTTGTCCCATTCTCTCTATAATGTGGTAAGCAGAGGGTCTGTTTCAGAGTTGTACTCTGCTGCGTAGGGATGGACATCGGATGCCCACCATTGAATGGTTGACGGGCTTCCGACATCAAATCGCATTGCAACCATCAAATAGCATAATCATCGCAATGGTAATACTAACACCCGAAAAGGGGACATAGCCTCTGTGAAAGGGGATGGCGCATCGTGGCACCTCTGTTCACGTCACTGTGGGGGCTGCCCTGCAGCTGCTCCCAGGCTGCCCCTATACTGAGAATGTTGCTGCACACCCAGCGGCCCTCCCACAGCCAACCATCAGATGGGCTTCGGAAAGCTATATCCGATGGCTGGCAACCATCAAATTCCCGATATTCGATGGAAAAAGTACTTCCATCGAATTGGAAACATCAATTGTTGCTACCATCGGCTTCTGATGTCCAACCCTACTGCTAGCCTTCAGGAGTCTGTTCTTACTCTAGGTTTCTTATAAAATTCCAATTAACAATCTCAAACGGTGCTGTGGTTTTTATGATTTTTAATTTTTTTTTCCTCCCCCAACAAATGACTTGCACATAGTGCAATGCTTAAGTCTCCTTCCTTATAGCTTTTGTTCTGTCTCTTGTTTTTTCCAGGTGGTGGTTTGCATGGCCTTGCCAGCCACTTTGAGAACCAGAAAGTGATGTATGGATTCTGCAGTGTGAAGGAGCCCCATGCAATGCTAGCTCGATATGTGCTCATCAACTGGGTGAGAACAACTCACTCAAGACTTAAACAGAGATAGAACAACTGTTCAGAGATTAGTGCTTTATGCCATTTCTGTGCCTCAGCCTTACTTCATACATATTTGCTTTTAATTGTCATTTCCAGGATGGGAATAAAGAGCTGGCAGCTTGGTGCAACAAGCTGGTATTTATGATGGTATATTTGTACAGAGCCATTGTGTATCACTTCCGTACATTTGAATACGTTCTTCTAAAGTGATCACCTATAAATTAGTCTTGTAGGAGAAACTAATTAACTATTGTACCGAAATAAGTCCTTGAAGTCAGAAGGTTACCCTGATGATGTAATACTTTGCCTAGGTGCTTAGGTTTTGATTATATCCATCCAGGACATTTTCTGCATGCAGCAAGTTGCCTGTTAGGCACTATACAGCATGTGTGGTGGATGGATTCAATTCATGCTCTGCAAGTGCGAAATGCTTTATGTAAACCTCATACCCTTTATAACCAATATGAGGAAGGTTTTTCTTATTGAAATAACAAATGTTTGTGTGCAAGAAGTTTGTAAGAAGTTGACATCAGTTGGTATTAAAGCTTCAAGACAATGCAATAATAGACCCTAAAAATGATCCATATTATATATATATATATATATATATATATATATATATATATATATATATTTATATATATATATATATATTTATATTATGTATGTATGTATGTATATTATATTTTTTATTTATATTTCATTGGTTCCCAAATAAACAGTCTCAGATTTCTATAGATTGATGTAGTGCAGCTCCTCCAAATAACCCGTAACCAGGAGCCCATGAGCATTCCCCGTCTGGGGCCCCCTCCTCTCTGACCACCTCAGCATCAGTAGACTCTGGGCACTAGAGTGTGCCCAGAGTCTACTGCACATGCGCAGATCGCCGGGGAAATGGCGCGGCTGCTATTTTCCTGGAGCTTTCCCCACTGCGCATGCACAAAACGCCGTAAAAATGGCCACGGCAGCTCTTTTCCAACTTTTTCAGCAGGGCTGAGACATCCAACACAGGACCTCCCAGAGAGGAAAGTTTTAGATAATATGGGTGCAGGGTGTGCAAAGCGGGCCCCCCTTGGACCTGGGGGCCCGTGTGCACCGCACACCCTGAACCCATTATAGATACGCCCCTGCCTGTATTTATGTGCAACAGGGTTCAATTCATGCAAAGAACTATAGAAAAGCGCACAGTGAGTAAGAGATCAACACAATTTACTGTAATATAAAAGCTCACCTATATAGTGAAAAAACACGTTGGGCGTGGCTTACCTTACGCTGGTGCCGGTGCTTGGATACCCTGCCGGGTACTCTTTCATTTTAATATATTTATTAAAAGTTAAGATTTAATTATTTACCTACATAAGGAGTGCTCACCAAAACAGAGTTCTTTCTATTTTTGTTCTTTGACAGCCCATTACTAACTCTAGTGAGCACCACCACTGCCAACATATATTCATAATTTTCCCCTTATCATTTCAGGAACAGTGGTTAATATTACTTGTAATTAATTCATCCTTGCCTGTGCGTCGTCATTTCCCCTCTTCCCCTTTCCTTAACACTACATACCCTGCCGGGTACCTGTGTGGCAGTGCGATACTGTCAGCTACGTTTGAAGTAGTCTGTCTGTCGTGGAGACGTCGCTGTTACTTGGTGGCTGAGTTATTATGCTGTATATTTTCTGAGATGTGCTCTTCTATATTTCTGTGTGTGTGTATACACATACACACACCAAAAATAGCGCTGTAAAATCTTCAAATGTTTTCAGACTCCACGAGTCCTTCATCAGGAAACACAGCAGTGCACAATAGATAGCATATGTAGGTGTTTGTTGTATTGCATATGCTATCTATTGTGCACTGCTGTGTCTGTCTGTCTGTCTGTCTCTCTCTCTCTCTCTCTCTCTCTCTCTGTGGCTCTGTGTCTCTGTCTCTCGTCTGTGTCTCTCTCTCTCTCGTCTGTGTCTCTGTCTCTGTCTGTCTCTCTCTCTGTGTCTCTGTCTCTCTCTGTGTGTCTGTCTCTCTCTCTGTGTGT
>JAUIMM010001982.1:0-96016 GCA_031769625.1 Taudactylus pleione | reverse complement strand
ACATGGCTCTGATATGCCATCACACTCCTCTATATGCCCTTTATGCACCATCCGATTCCTCTACTTTTCCCTTATGTCCATCAGGCTCCTCCACATGCCCTTTATAAAGTATGCCATCAGGATCCCCCACATACCACTTGTATGCCATCAAACCTCTAGATATGGGCACTTATATGCCATCAAACCCCTTCCCATGCCCCTTAAGTGCCACAAGACCTCTCCACATGTCCCCTATTTGCCATCATGCTCCTTCAGTTAACCCATATATGTCATTAGTCCCCTCCACATGCACTTTTTTAAGCAGCTTCCTGCTCCTTGCTTACCTTGAATAATATCCATTGGCTTGTAAAATTGGACGGTAAGTCAGACTCTCATGTAGAATCATGTACTGTATATCTCCTTTCCAAGGACAGGAGATATGGGTGAAGGGTTGGGCACCAGGGCTCTCTCTCTCTGTCTCTCCTAGGGCCATAAAATATCTACCTATAATTCTGAGCTGCTATAGTGTGCCATGACCTGCCATTCTTCGAAAAACAATGCTGACAAAGCAGGCCACACCACTAAGCAGACCACACCACTATGCAGGCCACACCACTAAGCAGATCACACCACTAAGCAGACCAGACCACTGACGTCACAAGGGGGGTGCGGGCAACTCCGGCTGGCACCATCCGAGGGGGTGACACCAAAATAGCAGAGCTGCTCTGCTATTTTGGTGTCACCCTGACAGATGGTGTCTCCAAGAAGCCAGAAATCAGAGAGAGGCAGGGGTGAGACTGTGGGCTGCCCCAGCAGCTGCTGGAGTGCTGGGTGAGCCCACTGTGTGCCGAGAACGGGGGCGGGAATGCCCCCAAGATCGGCACACATAAGGCTCTGCAAAGCCACGCCCCTTATGCAACATCATGCCCCCTTTTGCACACGCATTCAGCAGAAGAACTCCCAACAGTGGCACCTGGTGTCACCTAGATAAGTGACGCCTCTGGACCACACCACTAAGCAGACCACACCACTAAGAAGGCCACAGCACTAAGCAGACCACACCACAGAGCTGGCCACACCACTAAACAGACCACACCACTCAGCAGACCAGACCACTTAGCAGACAAGACCACTAAGCAGACCACACCACTAAGCAGAATAGGTAGTTTGATTTTCCACTTTTTTGGTTCTTAAGTTGGCACTGTTCCTGAAAAACCTGTTTTATATGAAGATGTGTACAGTATATTGTATGTATTAGAGATGTGCGGTTCGGTTTTGCTGAAAACTTTGGGGTTCCAAGTCGAATCAAGTACCAGCTTGGGTTACTTTTGGGGTTTCGGTTAGAACCAAGTCCCAGCTTGGGTCTGCTGTAAGTTCGAAACTCTGATTTAAAAAACGAATCTCAGGTTTTGGACTGCATGTAAACAGGTCCAAATTACATTATTTTAGCCGTTTTTTATCAATTTTAAACTAATCCAAAATCAAAGAAAAGAACCAAAACACTTGAGGGTAGTTTTGCCAAAACCAAAACATTGGTGTCTGCACACATATCTATATTGTATGTGACCCCCATCTGCAGCAACGCAACGTCACACTACTGATTCACATCTGCTCACATGATATTTATCACTATTCTTTATGAACGCTACTGTAATTGAATTGGCTTCATAATTGTGTGAAAACACCTTATATCACTGATGGACAGCCTGTTACCCTTTAAGAGCAGTAAGTTTGTCCCCCTAAACTTCAAAGGTTCCATGTAGCACCCGTAATCTCAGAACCAAAGCTGGGGCCCCTTGTGACTCTAGTACCTTCTTTTGCCCATCACTGTCTCAGTAGCAGAGCCATCAAACACACTGTGGTAAAGGGTTCAATAATAAAAAATACTATTAAATGGCAGTACATATCCCAAAGTAAATAGCCAAATATTATGCCTTGGTGATATATTACCCTTATAATAATGGGAATCACACAAGTCAGCCCTAGCTGCCAATGCAACTATTCCCCCAACCTGTATTCCAAAACACTAGACACTGCCACACAGTCTATAATCTAATCTATGAGGATGGATTGGCAATTTATATTACACTGTGTTGTAACAACATAAACTGCCAGGACACTGTAAGGCAGCAGGTGGCAGTGTAGGTGAAGATTAATAAATATGCGTATGTGATATTACTTAGTGATAGAAATATAACTAGAGGAGGCGTAATAACTAATAAGTGAGCATTCTTTAATTTGTTTTCTATGCTTACATCCTTTTATATGTCACTCAGCCTACACAGTGAATAAGTGACAATGCCCTGTCGTGTATGTAATAATGAAAAGATGTATGTATCATTCATGTATAAAATGTATAAGTATTCATCTATAATTATGTAGTGCAAACATGTTACTCAGCACTGTATAAATACTTAGACAGCCTTACATGTCATTAGTGTGCAGTACATACAATACGCAAATGTATTAACAAGGTGATTACAGAAATAACAATAGTGGCACTGATTAAAGGAACATAGAGTGAGGAGCAACAGAACTGATCCTGTTTATTAGGTATCTCCCCATCCAATGTAAGTGACTTCTCTATCAGTGGCAGCATAATACGTGTGGCCAATTCTATTTATCACTGCAACATTGTGAGCCAGTCCGACCAAACAAAATGGACGCCATGTAATAGAAGCCTGGACCAGAATGCAGAGCAGTTTATGTGATGCAGTAATTCCACATACAGAAATCCCTGGTGACCATACACAAAAGAGAGACACTGGGCATGATTCTAAGCGTTAGTGTGCACGCCTTTTGCCACAGTCGTGTTTGTCACTTTACGCTAAAGTCGCCACAAAGCCATTCCTTGGGTGTACAGCCGTGAATCCGAAAGTGCAAGGACTGAGACTCCTACTTTGTGTGTCCTAGATGCTGAAATACCGCTCGGTGCGTCTTTTAACGTATGCATAGGTCACACCATCGTAACTATGCCCACCTCCCTGTCACTTCCCGGGAATGCCCAGTACATCTGTAATACATTTCAGAGACCGCGCGTCTGCATCAGTTCTCGGGCTCTTTGCGCAAACAATCAGGACACAGGCGCAGTAAAAGAACATCGCTCATCTGCGTCTGACAGTGAGTGCTACGTAGAATCAGGTACGCTGGGTCTAAGAAGACTGTGTAGAAAAAAAACCATATATTTCCACCAAGGTCATATTGTACAAAAAATACAATAAATAAAATTAATATCAAAATAAGGCAAAAAAAAAATCAAAAACACCCACATTTAAAACTCGTCAACTCTAAAGTCGACTTGGGCTAGTGTCCCAGTGATGCTCTTTCTAGGAGTCCATACCCTAACAAATTTTGGATGCTCTAAAAATAAATGTATTAGCAGCGCACTATTCGGTATAGTTACCATGTTACATCTCTGTTATCTTTAGGCAGCTATTAGGCCATTCGGCACGCTTCCTAAAACATAATCAAGATATTGGGGTAAATGTAATAGGGTGTGAGTTTATTCGCACATATGGATTCGCACCTAATCGCATGTTTTTTAGTTGAGAGCATCACTTTCAAATCGCGTATGTAATAGGTAGAGATATTTCAGCCACATGCGCTGTTTGCATGCAACATCTTGCGAGGAAGCTCCCAGGAAAAGGGGTGAGTTTTAGACCAACCGGAATGCAAAATTCCTTTCAGCAAGTATAATGACACAAAGAGAATCACCCATTGGCAGGGCAAAGTCCCATGACTTAGGCATCACACACACACTATATAAACCCCTGAGCCACCAATCACTGAGAGGAGAGGTGTGGTCTGCAGACTCAGTGACGCATCATGGCAAGCAGGAGAGCTGGGGGAGCTCAGCAGAGGCTGGCGGAGGAGGAGGATCAGGAGGTGATTGTCAGGCAGAGTCACAATCATCAGGAGGAGGAAGGTTTGTCTGATCAGGAAGCGCAGGGGGAGGAAGATGAGGGTAGGATGAAGAGGAGGAGGTGGAGGAGGCTGTGGGTCTCATTCAGACCCGCTCGCAAGCGCTTGAGTGCTTGCAAGCAGGACGATGTTGGGCTCTGCGCACGCACAGCGATCGCACTGCGCGTGCACAAGCCCCGGAGCGAGAGAGAAATTCTCTCGCTCTGGGGCTCACTACAAAAGGGGCGGCTGTCGATGGTGATCGACAGCTCGCCCTGTTATGTAGGCATGGCGGGGGGTTGGCTTCACAAACGGAGGCGTTCCCAAATGAACGCCTGCCGTTTGTGGGCGGCCCCACTGACATCACCAGTGATGTCAGTGGAAGAGCTTACGGCTCTATTAGATCTGGAAGCTCTCTGGGGCTTGCGGCAGATGAGACCCTACCATAAGGGTCTCGTCGCAAGCCCCGATGGTTGCGATGGTCTTGACCATCGCGACCATCAACCTGGCCGCTCGCTGAAGCTGTGGGTGGTCACCCACAGCCTAGCGAGCAGCCAGGAGACCAGCTCTTTTTAGAGATGCGGCCACCCTCATTCAGAGCGAACGCTTGCATTTTGCGAGCGACTCTGAATGAGGTCCTGAGTCTGCTGATCCTTTGCATGGGAAGATGCGCTGTGGGCGCAATATGCGCTTCACCTATGAAGAAAATTCTGCACTATTACATGCTATGGTACCAGTGTTCACACATCTCCTGGCAGAACGCGCACACTGTACCCCCCCTGGCCAGAAGGAAACAAATGTGGGTTGGCATCACAGAAGCTGTTAATGCTGCCAGTAGCTGCAGATGTGATGTTTACAATGTTAAAAAAAAGTTAAAGAAACGTTTCAACTAGGGGTGTGCACCGGCCACTTTTCGTGTTTTGTGTTTTGGTTTTGGATCTGGATCTTTCTTCGTGTTTTGGATCTGGATTGGTTTTGCCAAAACCACCCTTCCGTGTTTTGGGTTCTGGGTTTTGTGTTTTGGATCTGTATTTTTTTGAAAAAAAGCATAAAAACAGCTAAAATCACAGAATGTGTTGGTTTTTCTGCTCCTATGCTATTATTAACCTCAATAACCTTAATTTCCACTCATTTCCAGTCTATTCTGAACACCTCACACCTCACAATAGTGTTTTTATGTCCAAAAGGTTGCACCGAGGTAGCTGGATGACTATGCTAAGCGACACGAGTGGGCGGCACAAACACGTGACCCATCTAGGAGTGATACTGCAGTGGCAGACAGGATGGCAGTTTGAAAAACTAGGCCCCAAACTGTACATAATGCAAAGAAAGAAAAGAGGTGCAAGATGGAATTGTCCTTGGGCCCTCCCACCCACCCTTATGTTGTATAAACAGGACATGCACACTTTAACAAAACAATCATTTCAGCGCCAGGGTCTGCCACACAACTGTGGCTGAAATGATTGGTTCGTTTGGGCCCCCACAAAACAAGCTGGCAATTAATCTGTCCCTGCACAAACTGGCTCTACGGAGGCAAAATGTCGTCCTCATCCACCGATTCCTCACCCTCAGTGTTGTGTACATCCTCATCCTCACAGAGTATTAACTCGTCCCCACTGGAATCCACCACCACAGGTCCCTCTGTATGTTCTGGAGGCTGGTCTCCCTGGAAGAGTTGATAATTCATTTTTATGAACATCATCTTCTCCACATTTTGTGGAAGCAACCTCCTATGCCTATCGCTGACAAGGTTCCCGGCTGCACTAAACACTCTTTTGGAGTACACACTGGAGGGGGGGCAACTCAGGTAAAATAGAGCCAGTTTGTACAGGGGCCTGCAAAATTGCCTCTTTTTCCTGCCAGTACAGGTATGGACTGTCTGACATGCCTACTTGGATGCTGTCACCGATGTAATCCTCCACCATTCTGTCAATGGTGACAGTATCATATGTAGTGACAGTAGACATGTCAGAAATTGTTGCCAGGTCCTTCAGTCCGGACCAGATGTCCAAACTTGGTCCTGCCTGCCCTGCATCACCGCCAGCGGGTTGCTTAGGATACCTAAGTTTTTTCCTGGCAGCCCCAGTTGCGGGAGAAAATGAAGAAGGAGCTGTTGACGTGTCACGTTCTGCTTCAGCTGACAGTGTTTTCACCAGCAGGTCTTTGCACCTCTGCAGGCTTGTGTCGGACGGAAAGAGAGACACCACATAGGCATTAAACCTAGGATCGAGCACGGTGGCCAAAATGTAGTGGTCTTATTTCAACAGACTGACCACCCTGGAATCCTGGCAAAGCGAATGAAGGGCTTCATCCACAAGTCCCACATGCCGAGCGGAATCGCTCCGTCTTAGCTCCTCCTTCACTTTCTCCAGCTGCTTCTGCAAAAGCCTGATGAGGGGAATGACCTGACTCAAGCTGGCAGTGTCTGAACTGACTTCACGTGTGGCAAGTTCGCAGGGCTGGAGAACCTTGCACAACACGGAAATAATTCTCCACTGCGCTTGAGTCAGGTGCATACAACCTCCTTTGCCTATGTCATAGGTGGATGTATAGGCTTGAATGGCCTTTTGCTGCTCCTCCATCCTCTGAAGCATATAGAGGGTTGAGTTCCACCGCGTCACAACCTCTTGCTTCAGGTGATGGTGGGGCAGGTTCAAGAGTGTTTGCTGGCGCTCCAGTCTTTGGCACGCAGTCGCTGAATGGCGAAAGTGGCCAGAAATTTTTCAGGCCACCCAAAGCGTCTCCTGCACGCCCCTGTCGCTTTTCAGAAAATTCTGCACCACCAAGTTTATTGTGTGAGCAAAACATGGGACATGCTGGAATTTGTCCAGATGTAATGCCCGCACAATATTGGTGGCGTTGTCAGATATCACAAATCCCCAGGAGAGTCTAAGTGGGGTAAGCCACTGGGCGATGATTTCCCTCAGTTTCTCTAAGAGGTTGTCGGCATTGTGCCTCTGAAACCGGTGATACACAGCGTAGCCTGCCTTGGAACGAGCTGGCATTTCGGAGATGCTGCTACTGGTGACGCTGCTGCTGTTGCTGCGTAAGGTGATACATCTACCCAGTGGGCTGTCACAGTCATATAGTCCTTAGTCTGTCCTGTTCCACTTGTCCACATGTCCGTGGTTAAGTGGACATTGGGTACAACGGCATTTTTCAGGACACTGAGGACACTTTTTCTGACGTTTCTGTACAGTCTCGGTATCGCCTGCCTAGTGAAGTGGAATCTAGACGGGATTTGGAACTGGGGACACACTACCTCCATCAATTGTCTAAATCCCACTGCACTAATGGCGGATACCGGATGCACGTCTAACACCAACATAGTAGTCAAGGCCTCAGTTATACGTTTTGCTTCTGGATGACTGCTGTCGTACTTCATCCTCCTCGCTAAGGACTGTTGGAGGGTCAATTTTTTATTAAAAGTAGTGGTGTTCCTACTTCCTCTCTGGGATGATGAATGACTCCCAGCAGCAGCAACAGCAGCAGCGGCAGCAGGAGGCGTAGCAATGCAGGATCCTCAGGAGGAATCCCGGATAGGAGAGTCAGTCATGCCAGTGACATGGCCTGCAGGACTACTTCCGATCCTGACTAAGGAGGAAATTGACGAGGAGGGAGTTGACGGTGTGGTTTGCAGGCGCTTGGATACAACAGGACAATGGGATTTAGGTGTCCCTGGACTGCTTACGGTCTTAGCCAAAGTTTCTGAACTTGACAGTAACTTTTTATGAACGCGCTGCAGGTGCCGTATAAGGGAGGATGTTCCTAGGTGGTTAACGTCCCTACCCCTACTTATTTCACCTTTACATATGGTACATATGGCAAGACAGTTGTTGTCCGGATTTGGATAGAAATATTGCCAGACCAAAGAGGTGGAATGTTTGGTCTTCTGCCCAGGCATGACCGTGATGGGTTTTTTCATCCCACGGACAACAACTGTCTCCCCCGGAGCCTGATTTAAACAAACCACATCACCATCAGAATCCTCCCCGCCAACTTCCTCCTCAGCGCCAGCTACACCAGTATCCTCATCCTGTTGTACTTCAACAGTGACATCTTCAATTTGCATATCAGCAAGTGGACTGTGGGTGCTCCTTTCAGCACTTGCAGGGGGCGTGAAAATGGGAGAAAGAGCCACCTCTTCCCGTCCAGTGCTGGGAAGGTCAGGCATCGCAACCACCACCACACTTGGACTCTCCTTGGGGATTTGTAATATCTTCTTAGAACGCACAGTTCTTCGCTGTGCTTTTGCCAGCTTAACTCTTTTGATTTTTTTTTGTGGGAGGAGGGCTTCCATCGTCATGTGAAGCTGAACCACTAGTCATGAACATACGGAAAGACCTTAGCCATTCCTTGCCACTCCGTGTCGTAAATGGCATATTGGCAAGTTTACGTTTCTCTTCAGATGATTTAAATGTTTTTTTCAAGGTAATTTTCCTGAACTTTGCCATTTGTATGTGCCCTCTACTATGACATTGGGCATCGGCCTTGGCCTTGGCAGACGACGTTGATGGCATGTTATCGTCTATGTCATGACTAGTGGCAGCAGCTTCAGCACTAGGAGGAAGTGGTTCTTGATCTTTCC
Source organism: Taudactylus pleione (assembly GCA_031769625.1). NCBI lineage: Eukaryota > Metazoa > Chordata > Amphibia > Anura > Myobatrachidae > Taudactylus > Taudactylus pleione. The sequence goes on along the minus strand of JAUIMM010001982.1, from coordinate 87,549 downwards.
CTATTTTATTTTTATCGGAGAAAGTTTGGTCCTCCATTTATGTTATATTGATATATACGTGCGGCTAAGGCGCACACAAACACAGAAAATCATTTTTTATTTTTGTTGGAGACTAGTGCACTTTGTGGGTTACACCACCCTTTAAGAAATGAGCCAGCCGGCCCTTTACTTATGGGACACAAGCGCAAGCTTGGCGCTGCTCCTTTGTTGATGCACGTGCAGCTACAGCCCACACAATTCACAAACACAGAAAATATTTTTTTATTTTGTTTGAAGTGCCCTTTGGGGGTTACAGCACCCTTTAATGGACAAGCCAGCTGGCCTTTTACTTATGGGACACAGGCACACGCTTGGCGCTGCTCCTTCGTTGATGCACGTGCAGCCACAGTGCACACAATTCACAAACACAGAAGAAAAGTTTTTATTTTGTTTGGAGTGCCCTTTTGGGGTTACAGCACCCTTTAGCGGTCAATCCAGCCGGCCCTTTATTTATGGGACACAGGCGCACGCTTGGCACTACTTTGGTGATGCACATGCGGCTACTGTGCACACAATTCACAAACACAAAAAAATATATTTTTTTATTTTGTTTGGAGTGCCCTTTGGGGGTTACAGCACCCTTTAATGGACCAGCCAGCCGGCCTTTTACTTATGGGACACAGGCGCACGCTTGGCACTGCTCCTTCGTTGATGCACGTGCAGCCACAGTGCACACAATTCACAAACACAGAAAAAAAAATTTGATTTTGTTTGGAGTGCCCTTTGGGGGTTACAGCACCCTTTAGCGGTCAATCCAGCCGGCCCTTTATTTATGGGATACAGGCGCACGCTTGGCACTACTTTGTTGATGCACGTGCGGCTACTGCACACACAATTCACAAACACAGAAAATATTTTTTTATTTTGTTTGGAGTGTACTTTGGGGGTTACAACACCCTTTAACGGTCAAGCCAGCCGGCCCTTTATTTATGACACAGGCGCACGCTTGGCACTACTTTGTTGATGCACGTGCGGCTACTGCGCACACAATTCACAAACACAGAAAATATTTTTTTATTTTGTTTGGAGTGCACTTTGGGGGTTACAGCACCCTTTAACGGTCAAGCCAGCCGGCCCTTTACTTATGACACAGGCGCACGCTTGGCACTACTTTGTTGATGCACTTGCGGCTACTGCGCACACAATTCACAAACACAGAAAATATATATTTTTTTGTTTGGAGTGTACTTTGGGGGTTACAGCACCCTTTAACAGTCAAGCCAGCCGGCCCTTTACTTATGACACAGGCGCACGCTTGGCACTACTTTGTTGATGCACGTGCGGCTACTGCGCACACAATTCACAAACACAGAAAATATTTAATTTTTTTTTGCACTTGGGGGGAGCACCCCTGATGGACAGAGCATCCCCTGGACAACACTACAGCACCCCTTTAGTACTGGGACTCTGCACAGGACTTTGGAGTGTACACAGCCCCTATGGACAACTGACTGCACAACACAGTCCAGCCAGCCCCTATGGACTTTTGAGGAGTGGACACAGCCCCTATGGACAACAGCAGCACAGCACAACACAGCCAGCCCCTATGGACTTTGGAGGAGTGGACACAGCCCTTATGGACAACAGCAGCACAGCGCAGCACAGCACAACACTACACTGCACTACACTACACAGCCCAGCCAGCCCTAACTCCCACCCTCCCTCTTCACTGTCCACAGCCGAGTGAGAAAATGGCGCCGACGCGGGTACCTTATATAGGATCCAAAACCCGCGAGACCCGGAAGGCGGGATGATGACGTTTTGCCTCGATTTCAGATCCGAGTCAGGCGGGAAAAGTCGAGCCTGACTCGGATCTGCCTCGGATCGGGGGGGGCTCGGGGGGGTTCGGATTTCAGAAATCCGATCCCGCTCACCCCTAGTTTCAACGACATCAAACGTGTATTAAAGGGCAAAATGGCGGATGAAGTTAAGCAGTCCCGCAAGACCTGAGGTGGGCGTCACATTCCCATACACTACACATCTTATGAACAAGAGCTCAATGAGATCATTCCACCAGAGATCCTACTATTGGTGAGTAACATAACAATACTCACATTACATATTTGTATTAGCATAATTCTCAGGGGTGTTAGTACTGCTCTATTCCTGTAGAATAAGCTGCAGAACTTCATATACAAGTATGCTGCACACTTGCCTACTCTCCCAAGACTGTTGAGAGCCTCCCTAAAATCGGGTGCCACTCCCGACACCCCGCAAAAGGAGGCAAGTCCCCCACATCGTCCGCCGGCCCCCCACGACCCCCCTCTGCCACACGTGAAAGTGGGTGGCCCGGAGGGGCGATGACGCGATTCACGTCATCATAGCTCCACCCCCTGCTTTGTAATGCCGGTAATTTCGGCATTATTATTATTAATATCAGTTATTTATATAGCACACACATATTTTCCGCAGCGCTTTACAGAGAATATTTGGCCATTCACATCAGTCCCTGCCCCAGTGGAGCTTACAATCTATATTCCCTGTCACATGTACACACACATACACACTAGGGTTAATTTTTTTGTTAGGAGCCAATTAACCTACCAGTGTATTTTGGGAGTGTAGGAGGAAACTGGAGTACCCGGAGTAAACCCACGCAAGCACAGGGAGAATATACAAACTCCACACAGGTAGGGCCGTTGTGGGAATCGAACCCACAACCTCAGTGCTGTGAGGCAGTAACGCTAACCATTACACCATCTGTGCTGCATTATAAAGCAGGCGCGGGGTTGCGTTGATGCAATCATGCTGACACGCCTTTGCTACGCCCACTTCAGCCACCCCCACCCTCCCCGCTGCACCGACCTGACAGCCCCTTCCCGGAAGGGGCTGCCAGAAAGTCGGCATGTATGGTACGCTGTGACCTAGATTGCACAGAGTAGAAAGGTTTCAATGTTTGGGCATGCTGGGATGTGTTGTGCTACAGCATTTTTTTTTCTTGTTGGTTTGTGTAAAGAATAATGTTAGCACGTAAAAATAGAATTGAACTCAATAATAATATGTTTTTTGAGATAAGCTAGCACAGAAAGGGCCATTGCACTGTTAGCTCATTGTTTTGGTTGCACTATGTTTTGTTTTTTTATTTGGCCACTGCTCCAAATATTATGTAAACACATGTAATGGGGCAAATAATAATGTCCGGAATTGTTCCGCAGTTGCTCCAGGGAGGAAGAATTTAATGGCAAAAAGGGCTCGTCCACGTGTGTGTGTGTGTGTTATGTGCTAAAATAGAATGTAGGAAAAACACCAAATTAGTGTATGTACATGAGCATTTAATGCCGAAATAGACCCAAAGCAAACATGCTTTAATGAGGACATTGGACCTCATTCAGAGGCGGTCGTTAGATGCAAGCTGTCGCTCTGAATGAGGGCGGCCGCTTGCATCTTGTAGTGCCACCTCTTGGTCGATCGCTAAGCTGTGGGTTACCACCCACAGCTCTAGCGACCAGACCATCGCGACCATCGGGGCTTGCGACGAGACCCTAAGGTTGGGTCTCGGCACTCGCAAGCCCCAGGGAGCTTCCTGCTCTGATCTAGCAGGAAGCTCCCCACTGACATCACTGCTGATGTCAGTGGGGCCGTCCCCAAACGGCAAGCGTTCCTTCGGGAACGCTTCTGTTTGGCCGGCCATGCCCCGTGCCCACCTCCCACACGTGGCGAGCTGTCACTCACCATCAACAGCTCGGGTCTCGCGCATGCGCACGTCGGATGCCCAGTGGGGGAACATCGACCCGGTTGCGAGCGCTCAGCTGCAACTGCAAGCAAAAAATATGGTAGTTGCTCAATCAGCTTAATGATATACTGCAGGTGCTTGTAAATGGCGGGGTTTACACTGAACACAGAAAAAAGGAATTTGTCCCCCAGCACACTGCAGATAAATCAAAAATACTTGAATCCTACATGATAATAGAAACTCAGAGGTATTGGTTACATACATTTGCAAATATATGAATAAGCGCTGGGCCGACGTCAAGGCTCCTCTATATCAGCATCCCTAACATTAAGGGGTTCATGTCCGAGAAGCAAGGCACCCCAAAAGATTCCAGCCAAGGACCATCCCCAGGGCATCACACGAAAAGGGGAAAAAAGGTGATAGTGAAGTGTAAAATAGTACAAAATGAACGATACAATCTAAGTCTAGTTTGTAAAGAAAGACAGACACAAATTTAATTCAACTTACTTTACTAAACTAGTAAGGTATCAGGAAAACAAACCACAAATTTTAGAAACAACAAAAATTACTGTGAGGCAGATGGACCTCTACCCCTCCCTGATCCTGTAGTTGCACAACCCCCCCCCCGTGTACGGGCACCTCGCCACGTGGGACTCATTGGTGAGGCCTTTGGTGACTGATGGCTTGTGAGCTGTGTGTAGATGCTGATGGCACTTCCCTAAGGGCCCTTTGTGCAACCAGCTCCCTTTGTAGTGCCACAAAGACCTGTGTTTGCTCCCGTATAGCAGCATTTTGGTCTCTGGCTGCCTGTGTTAGCTCCACCAGATGCCTACTGAAGTCACTAGCCATACGGGTGCGGGTCCCCTGGGCTACTGCGGAGGTCCTATTTAGCTTCCTGAGGTGGTGTGTGATGCTGTCCATTTGTATTTTTTGCATCTCCATATACTGCATCTGGTGTTGACGGAAGCTGTTCCGGGTGCTGAGCCAGCTCATCCGCACTGGGGGTGGGTAGCTGTGCTGGTTGCTGTGTTGGTGGCTGTTGGTGCCTCCTCCTCCTCCTCAGACGTGTAGGCCACCAATCCAAAATTACTTCCTGGGACCCTAGACGTTGGTGGTCTGGTCCACGGGGGAGGCACAGAAACTCCTGATGGTCCTGAAAAATTAAAATAAAATATAGTAGAAAAAAATGTTTAAAAGTGTGTTTGTATTTATTTTTTAGTTTGAGTTTCACATATATAAAAACCAAAACAGGTACATTCAGTAGTGACTGCAATAAAGTGACACAATGGGTGTATCTGCATGATAAATGCTGCTTTACAGTGACATCGCTTATGACACTGTAACGTAGCATTTGGCATACAGATACACCCGCTGTCTGTCAAAAAATATAGGTACGCCGCATATTATTGGAATCAGCAGAAGCTGCTTGTGTATTCTTTTGCCATTGATGTGCAAATAAAACACATTGTTACAATTAAAATGTCTATAATATAAATAAAAAACCAAAAAATTATAAGGCCTGTTTAACATGCAAGGGGGCAATGTATGTGTACACATCTCTATCATTACCTTTTAATTCATACGTTAAAATAAATAATATGTGTAGAACATAATTTCGACTTTTCTATTGTTGTAGACCTTAATGTCACAATGCTAAGGTTAATTAAGTAATGTGACATTTTGTAGAAATTCAAATTGTACAATAAAACAAAATCTCTGTAAATGGGTTTTTCAAACATTTGCTTAACTCACCAGCCTGCTCCATTGACCTTTCCATGTGAGGTCTTTTAGGAGTTCTTGACCTCCTTATTGCAGCAGCTGTGTTCTAATAAAATTAAAAAAAAGAGATTATACAATTGTATTCAATTGGAAAGGACACAAAAAGGGCACCCGTCAAAACTAAAAGAGGCAAAAAAGCCTGTCAGATTGGTGTAAAACAGCCTGACACCCCCCAAAAGATGCACTGACATGGGAGATCACTAGCCGTATTCAATTTGAAGTGCACCCGCGATACTTTTCTGCCATGCAAACCAGGCGAAGTAGGCGGAAAGTCCGGGAGGCGGAAAAGTATAGCGCGTCCCTGAGATACTTTTCCGCCATGCAAACCAGGCGAAGTAGGTGGAAAGTCCAGGAGGCGGAAAAGTATTGCGTGTCCCCGCAATACTTTCCGCCATACAAACTAGGCGAAGTAGGTGGAAAGTCCAGGAGGCGGAAAAGAATCGCGGGTGTGAATCAAATTGAATATGGTCATTATGGGAGTGTATACAGGTGCGTACACACTACACCATTTTAAATAAAAAAACGAACATGGGATCTACAATTCTTTGAAAAAAAGACAGTGAAAAGTAGTAACATTTGTTTGCATACTCACCACAACGCCTAGGGGTTGCTGGCCGGTCAGTGTCTACAATATGTGGACCTGGAAAAACCTCAGGAGCAAAAACCGGCCTCAGCTCCTGTTCATATGGAGTGAAGTGAACTGCTCGTCTTCCTCCTGTCATGCGTCGCTGCCTATGCTTCTCAGCCATTTTCTCTTTTGTGTTCCTTTTAATGTCATTATAGTGCTTTTTGATATTTTTAAGGTCACGCCGGTATTCACTCACTGCATTCACTGCAACTGTGATGTTATTCCACATCGCCTTTTGACACACTGCTAACATCCGGTGTGATTGTTCCCCAAGTAGATTTGGAAAAACAGGTACTATTGCACTGACCAGGGCACAATTTTCATCATAACTGAAGTGTATATTATGCCCAGTACGTGTTTTCCCAGGGGCTGGGGGTGCTTCAGCCTCCTCATCCTCAACACTGATTCCAGCTCCTGCGCTTCCTGCTCCACACTCTCCTGCTCCTCCACCTCCTCACTGCTCACCTCCTCACTGCTCTCCTCCTCACTGCTCACCTCCTCACTGCTCACCTCCTCACTGCTCACCTCACTGCTCACCTTCTCACTGCTCACCTCCTCACTGCTCACCTCACTGCTCACCTCCTCACTGCTCACCTCACTGCTCACCTCCTCACTGCTCTCCTCCTCACTGCACACCTCCTCACTGCACACCTCCTCACTGCTCACCTCCTCACCAATATCAGGTTGCAGTACAACCTCCTCCTCCTCCACCATCCTGACCACCCTCCTTGCTTTTCTGGATGCCATGCTGCAGCACAATACCAATACAATTCTAGGCTTTCTTTATACTCTCTCTCACCACTCCTTCACAAAACTCCTCAATACCTTTCAAAGGACAAAATGGAGGATAGGAGTTTATATAGGGTGTGTGAGGAAGGCATCAGGAGACTTTGGAGGGCCAATGAGTGACTTTGTTTAAACTCAAAAGAACAGTAAATGAAACTCGCATTCCGGTTGGTCCAAAAAACGCATACTTCAGGATCTGTATTCTCACGAGAACATGCACGCGAAAACGCAATTTGGCCAAAAAATTGCACCCCATTACATCGCACAAGTTGTATGGGAAACACGATTAAAACAAATGTGCGTGAATGTGCGAGTTTAGAAATGACAAAAAACTAGAACTCTATTACATTCCGCCCAACATATGGATTAGATAAATCATCTGTTAAAATAAATATCTAGTGCTAACAGAGTGGTGGTAGGTACCCAAATTCGAATGGCTAACAATATTGATTTAAGTCTGCTTGACCTCACTCAGGCTATTCGGGCACAGACTGAGGCACTTATAAACCTTCACAGAGTGTTAGTAGGGCAGAGGGGCGAAATAAAGGCAACATCGACATCCACTATTAGTAGTATGTGTACAACTTCACTAAGGACCTCATTCAGACCCGCTCGCTAGCACTGTGCGCTCGCAAGCGGCCCAATGGTTTGCATACCCGCTTGCGCACGCTTTGTTCTGTGCGTTTGTGAACTACTCTGTGCGATCGCAGCCCGCTCGCTCACCCAGCAAAGACAGCCCAGTGAAATGAGTGACAGGAGAGGCCGTTTGTGGGTGGTAACAGGGGCAGGCAGCGCCAGATTAACAATGGGGCGGATTGAGCTCCAGCTCCAGGCCTCCACATAAAAATAGACCCATTGTCATGACAACATGATGTTGACTGGCCATCTGCTCTCCACACGGTCAGCCATAAATCATAAGTAGTAAAATTGTATTTCTATTTACCTCACAAAATGAAGGATTTTTTTCCTTTTTACATATTTAGGGAGACATTGGAGCAGAGAGTACAGGGGGTACACGCCCACATTTTACTGGAAACACCCACACAGCACTGGTCATGCCGCCTCCTGCTTCTCATAATAGGCCCTTGGTCATTTTCAGCTCCAGACCCTTGTGGCCATCAATCCGGCCCTGGGGGGCAGGCCACTAATAACGGGGGAGTTGAAGTGCGAACGCAGGCGTGCCTCGGTGTTTCAACACCATCTTTAAGGCGTGCATAATTAACAAGCAGTGTCATAGTACACGTCACATGCCTGTTTTTTACACTGAAGTCCTCGCAGTGCTTGCGGCAGGGTAAGTCAACCACAAGCGCTGCATTAGCTTCCGATGGTGCTTGATGTACCAATGTTTTAATACACTTCCTGGAGATGACGTGCGCTAGTGGGCATCTCAACATACGCTAATGGGTGTCTGCATACACAGAGCGATCGCTCGCACAGCCAAAGTGGGTGTGCTTATGCCTTGGCGAGCAATCGCTTCCCATGTCGTCACTTTGACAAATTTGCATATGCTGAATGCGAGCGATCGCATCTAGTGAGTGGGTCTGGATCAGGTCCTAAGTCCATCACCTACCACTCCACCCTGGCGCAGGTTCAGAATTTAAGTCAATTGTTTATTTGTTTTTGGAATGCACTCTTCCTGGTCCCCTTCTGGCATGAGAAAATCAACTCCCAGCAGCAGCAGCCATGCTCAAGGATTTTTCTGTGGCAAGGACTCATGTGAATGTATCACTTTTTTTTGTAAATGCCTCCTCCCCTCCTCATCTCCTTCATAAATTTTCTTCGGATTCAAAAAACGAAATTAAATTTACTACCAATCAACCCTCCCTGTCCCTGGCCTGCCTTCAACTACATTCATACTCCAACTCCCTCATGCCTCTCTTGAATAAAAAAAGTGTTTCCTGATGTGCCATGTTTGAAGTTGAACTGCCATGTGTTTGTGCCGCCCACTGCTGTAGTCAGCCAGCTATCTTGGTGCAAATTTTGGGCCTAATCTAGATAAAAAAATCAATATTGTGAGCTGCAAGGTGGTCAAAATTGACTGGAAATGAGTGGAAATAAATGTTATTGAGGTTAATAATACTGTAGGAACAAAAAAAGGCCAATTTTATGTCATTTTAGCTGTTTGTATGATTTTTTTAAGAAAAAATCCAGATCCAAAATCAAAACCGAAAAACAAAACACAGAGGTGAGGTTTTGGCAAAACCAATCCAGATCCAAAACCAGAGGAGATCCAGATCCAAAACCAAAACAAGAGGATCAGTGCACATCTCTACTTGGCATATTTGAATGCAGCATATATAGATATATGTCTGTTTTTAGCACTTTTATATTGACAGATCTTACAATGTTCATTCATAATATTCCAATTTAGGAGTATTGCTTTATTTTGATATAAAACATGTTACAGTGCAGTAACTGTGACAAAGTTTGTGATTTGGTAAGATTGTATTCCTAAACATCTTTATACAATATTTAATTTATTTTTGTTTAAAAAAAAAAACTTACCAGACTCTCTCATATATAGCATGCAGCAGCTTCCACAGTTACAGCTCAGTCCCCTGTGTAATGTACATACATTTTAAGTAATCTGTTTGTAGGCATACAACTTGATCACATATACACATACACATTCTGTAACATTGTGTCACAAATACTGCTGTATGATCCTCTGTCGAACCTCATTCCCGCCCTCTGTATTGCCAACGCCCTCTGATGAGAAAGGGTCCGGCTCCTCCTCAACTGCTGCAATGTCCCCAAGGTCATCATGGCCTTGCCCAAGAGCCATGTTATGGACCACGCAGCACGACTGGATGATGTCACACACTTTACACACAACGTAAAGTAGTATGTGAGCCGACCATTCCACACAACGAAACCTGATTTTCAACACCCCAAAGGTACACTCTATTGCTGACCTTGTAGTAATATGTGCATTGTTGTACTGGTGCTGTGAAGGGCCTCGTGCAATCTTGGCATTTTGTAATATAAACACAATGCCAAACAAAGAAAGAGAGAAACACACACCTATTCCAACTTAAATGGAAACTATTTGTAACTTGAAAAATAACACACCAAGTAGCCAGCCTTCCGGCATGTGTCCTTCTTGAAACTTCTCGCACAGGGCTGACTGGCGCAGGATATAGGCATCATGGGAAGACCCTGGGTGACCTGCAACCATACTGAGAATCTTGAGGTTAGCATCACAGACCACCTGCACATTGAGGGAGTGGTAGCCATGTCTATTTACATAGATATACCCCCTCAAGTGGGGTGACCTGATCCCAATGTGGGTGCAGTCTATGGCTCCGAGCACATTAGGCAATGATGAGAGCTGATAGAAAGCTACCTTAAGGTCCTGCCACTCGGACTCACAACGAGGGAATGAGATATATGTTTGCCACAACTTCTTCAGGGCAGATAACACTTGAGATAAATGCCTGGAGAAAGAGGCTTGTGTAATACCCAGCACTCTAGCACTCACTGACTGAAATGAGCCAGTGCCAAAAAAATGCAGGGCACACATTAATATATGCAGCCCAGGCACTACATAGCTGCTACCAGCCAAAGGCTCCAAATCATCTCTCACCTGCTCATATAGGGTCATGAGGTTTGTGCGGTTCAATCTAAATAACTTTATTCCGCAGCACTTTACAGAGAATAGTTGTGCATTCACATTAGTCCCTGACCCAGTGGAGGTTACAATCTATATTCCCTACCACATGCTCACACACATACACACTAGGGTTAATTTATGTTTGGAGCCACCTACCAGTATATTTTTGGAGTGTGGGAGGAAACCGGAGTACCCAGAGGAAACCCACGCAAGCACAGGGAGAATATACAAACTCCACACAGTTAGGGCCGTGGTGGGAATCGAACCCACAACCTTAGTGCTGTGAGGCAGTAACGCTAACCATTACACCGTCTGTGCTGCCCAACTGAACCACCTCATGATCTGAGAGGGAGGCTTGGTCCATACTTAGTTGATAACCTCGCCTGGCACGAAGCAGAATAGAGACCTGATTCTGGTAATGCTCCAGCGCCCTCCTCCTGCACAGCTCCTCCATAGAAAGCAGGCCACATGCATACAGCTCCAATGAAGACTGTACAAACTCCATTTCTCCAACCCTCACAGGTGCAATGGCTGTAGGTGTGGTTTATATAGGCATGTGATTACATTTTATGGAGTTCACATGGGTTAATTTGGCTCAGATTTTTTAACTTTATGAAATTGACTTTAAACTCGCCTATCTGAACCTGATCTAAAGCTTTTGCGAGTTTTGGTTATGTTTGGATTGCGATTTCATTACTCGCACTCTATTACATTTGGAGAGTTGTATCTTTAACATTGGAAAACATCTGGATGCGAGTTTTAAAATGGCGAATTTAATAAAGAAGAGAAACATGCGAAAAAGCCTGTTCTCACACTCTATTACATTTGAGAGTTTCGAAAAAGTGCGAATTTAATGTCAAATTCGCAAAAAAAAAAGATCGCAACCTATTACATTTACCCCATTGTCTCTTCAGACCTTAAAAGATAGGTTGAATTACTGTGTAATGGTGGATCAATCAGTTACACTTGGATTATGGCAAATCAAATTATAAATATTATTATCCAGTATTTAAAATTTTCCCTAACCTAATTAAATGACAAACTGTACATTAGACAACAACAGAAATGGAAACGCAAAGCATCTACTGCACTTTGGCTATTTTGCAGATAATATCAGAAGCCGTTTTGAATTATATAAAAGACAGATGAAATATACCCCTATGCCCCATGATTAGAGGGGGTGCCATGGCTCCTATTACGTGTGCCAAAGACAAGACCCTCACACACGAACTGGTCTATTCAGGGGCATTTTAAGAACTGAGGAATCTAGAATTACATATTTCTTCATGTGCCCCCTCTCCCCAGACATATGGTTCTGCCGGCTTTGAATATGATAACAGACTGTGGCACATTGCCAGGGACTATTTTCTGCGGATTCACCATATTATGGTCTATTTTGCTGGAAATATGGCACCATAGTTCTGGTGTAATACTACATCTGCCAATGCCTAGTTGAACCTTTCTCTTGGTCTGTTAATTGTTTGCAAAAACTAGTGTTGGTGACTGCCAATACCAATAACAAAGAGCTAGCACCATGTTCTGTATGGTCCTAGCACCCTATTGGCTCTGCACATGACACCGGCAGCACCAGGAGGCAAAAATACCTCTGGGAGGGGTTGGGTATGCGATCCCGGGGGCTGATCAGAATACAGACAGCGGCATCCCGAAAGTCAGAATCCCGACACCCATAAGGAAAGAAGGTAAGACTAACTCTTACCCCTAACCCTCCCTCCCCGGTGCCTAACCCTAACCTTCCCCTCCTAGTGCCTCAAACTAACCTCCCCTCCCCACACCATAAACAGTCCCTCCCCAGTGCCTAAACCTAACCTCCCCCCTAGTGCCTAACCCTATCCCTTCCCCTAATGCCTAACACTAACCCCACACCCTAACCCTCCCCCTAACGCCTGATACTTACCCTCAGGATGCCGGCGGTCAGGATTCTGGTATCAGGATCCTGACGCTGTCGGGATTTTGGCGCCGGTATTTTGCTCCTCGGCATCCCACATGCCGGGATGCTGTCTAATCCCTTCTGGGAAGTATTAGAGACAATCTGAATTTCTTCAGCTGTAGCAGATTACTCATGAAATAGTCATAGCTTTAAAATATTCCATATCGATCCCTCTGGGGTTTCGATTATCATTAGAATACACATCCCTACCCCCCTTTCCACAAATGTTTTAACATATGCAACTTGCTTCATACTCCCTATATCTTGCAATACAAAGCAATATTTTCTCCCCTAATTAATTGGAATATGCTGGAGGAACCTCAACACAAAACCACAGTAAGTTTTGTCAATTATATACAGTACTTGCAACACCAAGTTTGAATGATAAACAAAATTATCACCAGAACATCATCTGACTCCAGGTTACGCAATCTCTGCTGTCCAACTTTGCGTAACTCCAACTCCCTCCTAGAAATCAAAGCTCTATTCCGACATTCAGAGTAAATAGATTTCAGATTCACCTCGCCTGTAGTTGTTGTTCAACACAGATTAAGCCAAATGGAATTTGCAGCCTTATCGTCATGCAAAGCACAAAATTCAGTTCAATAGATTTATCTTTACGTGTCTGTAGATTTTCAATGACATACTCTGAGATTCTTTTATTTTTTTTTCTAGGGCTATTTTGGTTCTTCCGGTCCACTGTATGCCAAGGTCATTCTAGAAAATAAACAACGGAGCTCGTGCTGTGTTTGATAAAATATTTAACAGAGAACATCTTTGCAGTTGTGTTCAATTCAAAAGTGAACTTTCTATTGTGCCAGGCCCACAGGCCCTGCATTACAAGCACTAATAAGAGCCATGTGCTTTGCCTGTCTGTAATGATCCGACGTTTTGTTCAGCATTTTGTTCAAAGCTTGAACGCACTGGGAAAGAATAAAGGTACGTGCCATGGAAACCAGATCAAGTAATGACTGGCTAAATGTGATGTAATAATAACCTGATTGCATTGAAACCAACACTGTTCTTTTATTCTGTCCCATATAGGTGGGTACTGTATGAAGCACAATAATTGAGTTGAATCTGACTCCAGTAATACAGTGTTTGTTCATCACTACATTAAAACGAATTAAGTACTGTATGCTGATTCCAATGTGATTTTTTTTTTGTCTGTTTTCTCTCTTTGCAGCTGGTTGTTTGCTTATTACCTTTAGACCTGGTCACACGTGTGCGGGTGGAAATTGGGCAGAGGCCCTGATTCAGAGCCGGACGCTCTGACAGAGCACTCGCTCTGAATCAGGGCCATCCCTCCTACCTTTTGGAGCGCCTCCTGGCCGTTCGCATAGCTGTGGGTGACCACCCACAGCTATAGCAAGCGGCCAAAAATTATGGTCACGATGGTCAAGACCATCGCGACCATCGGGCTTGCGACGAGACCCTGCAGTAGGTTCTCGCTGCCGCAAGCCCAGGAGTGCTTTTGGCTCTATCAGAGCCAAAAGCACTCCCACTGACATCACTAGTGATGTCAGTGGGGCCGAACCCAGACGGTAGGCGTTCCCATGGGAACGCCTCCGTCTGGGCAGCCGTGCCCCCGGCACGCCCACCATAGGGGGCGTGCTGTCAATCACCATCGACAACACGCCCCCTTTGGTGCGAGACCCTTAACGACGGCTTGGCCGTCGTTATTCGGGTCTCGCGCATGCGCACGACGGAGCCACCTCCATCGTGCGCATGTGCACTTGGGCACCATTGACCCGCTTGCGAGCGCTCAGTGTAGGAATGATGAGGTTGGTTCTAGTGGCTGCATAAGAAAGCAACGTGTTAGCACAGGCGGCAGATGACCAAACACACAAGGGCTGATTCAGAGGTGGACTTGCCTATTGGTGGACGCCCATCTGTGAATTTATGCAGATGTCACTAGAAAAGTCCTTCCCTGGCGTACATCTGTGTGGCCGTATGGTACTGGGCTGAGACGCTCACTTTCAGCGTCCATACTCGCCGTAATACCGATTGGTGCATCCCTAGATGCCATCATTGAAACGTGCACCAGCCCCATAGCAGATGTAGTTTCTTCCTATTTGAGCGGTTGAGCATCTGTGTGCATAACCACTTTCACCAACACACTCACGACAGTCCCATAACATGCTCATAAGACAAACCGTCAGGTACAAAATGCTCTACTGGACTTCCCACCTAATTAATGATTGCAGCCACCTGTGTTGGAGCACCTGTCTCATCAGTTAACTAGTTCAACACAGGTGACTGCAATCATAACTTAGTTGGGAACTCCAGGAGCAGAGCATTTTGTACCTGGTGGAACAGGTAATGTTGTAGGGTTACCCCAAAAATCGTGAGCCTCCCACGAATTCCAGCAGGATAGGCATGTATGGAGTAGTAGACTGTGCACATTGGGGGCAGTGGGCACTTGGCATGAATAAAAATGAGGGGTGCTGTGTGCTGGCCGGGTGAGGAGTGATAAGTGTTGGGTGTGGCTGTGATATGTCCTGTTGGGTGAGGTGTACTGTGCTGGGAGAGGGCTTAGGGCAGGGCTGAATTTACTGCTAGGCAATTCGCTTGTAGCTGGCGATGGTTTGCAATGTGTGCATGCATATGCATCGCAGTGCACGAACTAGTCTGAGCAATCGGGAAGCATAAGCTCGCCGAGCACTGATGCCCCTCTAGGCTGAGTGACAGGACAAGTTGCTTGTGGGTGGTAACAGGGGCAGGCCACTAGAAAAGGGGGAGTGGAGGTGCCATTTCAGAGGCATGCATAATTAACAGGCAGCTTCATAGTACACGTCACCTGGTTGAATTTTACACTGAAGTGCTCGCAGTGCTTGCGGTAGGGTATAGTCAACCTCAAGCGCTGCGAATGCATCCGATGGTACTCGATGGTACCGATGGTTGCATAAACTTCCTGGAGATGACATGCGCAAGTGGACATCTTAAGACAGGCTGGTGGGCATCTGCATACACAAAGCTATCGCACACCAAGACATAGTGGGCATGCTTATACCTTGCCGTGCGATCGCCTGCCTTGCTGTCACTTTGCATATGCTAGGAGTGAGCGTATGCATCTAGCGAGCGGGTCTGAATAGAGCCCTGTATCTCCTTCGTGTTTTGGATCTGAATTTGGTTTTGGCAAAACCTCCTTTGCGTCTCTTAGTTTTGGATCTGTATTTTTTCTAAAAAATCATAAAAACAGCTAACATCACATAATTTGGGGCTATTTTTGTTCCCACAGTATTATTAACCTCAATAACACTAATTTCCACTCGTTTCCAGTCAATTTTGACCACCTCACAGCTCACAATATTGTTTACCTCCACTTTAGGCCCATAATGTGCACCAAGCTAGCTGGCTGACTAAGCTAAGTGGCAGCAGTGGGTGGCACAAACATGTGGCAGTTCAACTTCAAACATGACACATAAGAAAACATATGTTTTCATTAATCAAGAGGCCTGAGAGAGATGGAGAATGTATATAGTTGAAGGCAGGGAAAGGAAGGGTTGATTCATAGTAATTTAATTTAAGTTTTGGATTCTAAAGCAAATTTATGAGGGAGGGAGGTGGAGAGGCTTTTTTAAAGAATATTTGACTCATTCACATCAGTCCTTGTCCCAGTTGAGCTCTTGTGGTGGTCCAGTATTTTTTTTTTAAATGAAAGGGGCATGCAGAACATGTTGTCTGTGGCAGCACACAAAATGGAAGATCTGAACAGGAAGGGGGAAGAGGGATTTTTAAAGTCTGGTACTAAACATCTGTTATCATTGTGCTTCTGGAATTATGGATGGGAAGGCTGGGAGGGGAGGAGAGAGAACATCTCAAGATACCATCACAAAATAGCCTTCCATTTGGTGTTTGAGTTGCATCTGACCAAATATGGCTGTTATGATCAAGGAAAACTAAACCCACTAGGTTGGTATCTACAAATCAAGGTTGAAAAATGGCATAAGAGTATTTTGCAAGTATACCTATTTGTGATTTTAGTTCAAATAAATACAGTATGAAACTATTTTTTTTTTTTTAAAGTAAGCGTCAGAGCAGCGACTTTTTGTAATTTTTGGCTGTAAGTGGCGGTAAAGGTCTTCCTCATGAAATTTGTAGTTCATTTTGATGAACATCATCTTTTCCACATTTTGAGGAAGTATCCTCCTATGCCGATCGCTGACAAGGTTCCCGGTTGTGCTGAAAACTCTTTCTGAGTACACACTGGAGGGTGGCCAGCTCAATTAAAGCAAAGCTAATTTGTGCAAGGAACTTTAAATTGCCTTTTTTTCCACCAGTAGTGAAACCGACTGTCTGACATGCCTATTTGGACACTATATTTAAAATAGTCCTCAACCATTCTTGGAATGGTGACTGCATCAGATGGAGTCACAGTAGAGGTCTCATTAATTGTAGGCAATTCTTTTAGACCAGACCAGATGTCAAAACCTGGCTGTGTTGACTCATCTGCACTACCGGTGGGTCTTTTTTGGGAAAGTTTAGTTTTCTCCTGGCAGCCACACTTGTGGGAGAAACTGAAGGAGGAGCCATTGCTGCATCATGTGCCGCTTGAGCTGACAATTTGCTTACCAACAGCTCTTTGCATCTCTTCAGATCTGTGTCCATTGGGAAGAAAGACACAACATATGAATTAAACCTAGGAGCACGGTCGCAAAAATGTATTGTACCAATTGGATGATCCTGACAACCCTTGGCAAAGCGAATAAAGTCCAACATGCGTAGTGGAATCGCTTTATTTCAGCTCCTCCTTCAGTTTCTCAAGCTGCTTTTCTAACAGTCTAATTAGGGGAATTACCTGACTCAAGCTGGCAGTGTTTGAACTCACTTCACAGGTGACTACTTTGAAGGGTTTCAGCACTCTGCACAGCACGGAAAGTATTTTCCACTGAGCTTGAGTAAGGTACAGTCCCCCTCCTCTTCCTATGTCATACTTCATTGTGTAGCTTTGGATGGATTTTTTCTCTTCCTCCATTCGCACAAGCTGGTGACAGGGCAAATTCAACTTTTCTTGCAGGTGCTGCAATCTTCTGCATGCACCTGCTGAATGGTGAACATGCCCAGAAAATTTCCGGGCCACGAAGAGCATCTCTTGCATGGCCCTGTTATTTTTTAAAAATTTTAATAGTGTGAGCTAAACATGGGATGTGTTGGAATTCACCCAGCTGTAATGCCACCACAATATTGGTGGTATTGTCAAAAATCACAAATCCTAAGGAGAGTCCAAGTGGGGTAAGTAATTTTGCAATGACTTCCCTGAGTTTTTCTAAGAGGTTGTCAGCAGTATGCCTCTTAGTGAAACTGGTGATACACAGAGTAGCCTGCCTTTGAATAAGCTGCTTTTTCTTAGCTGCTGCTGTTGGTGCCGCTGAAGGCAATACACCCACCCAGTGGGCTGATACAGTCATGCTTTTGCCCTGTTCCACTTGTCCACATATCTGTGGATAAGTGGACAATGGGTGCAACAGTATTTTGGAGGACACTAAATAAGTTTTTGTTAACATCCCTGTACAGGCTGGGAATTTGCCTTCTAGTGAAGTGGAATCTAGATGGGATTTAGTAGCGGGGGCACAGGACCTCAATTAACTATCTAAAACCCACTGCACTAATGGAAGATATCTGACTCCCATCTAATACCAGCATAGATGTTCTGGCAACAGTGATCTGCTGTGCAATTGGGTGACTGCTGTCATAATTGCTCCCCCCTGCAAAGGATTGTTTGACAGTCAATTGCTTTTTAGAACTACTACTAGTAGTCTTCCTGGTCCACTTTTGGGAAGAAGATTCACTCCCAGCAGCAGCAGGCATAGTGCTCAAGGATTCTTCAAAGGAATCCAGGATAGGGGAGGACTGAGTAAGCCTTATCAAATTGGATACAGGACTACTTCTGATCATGATTGAGGATATTGTTGATGAAGGTATTGGTGGTGAAGATGCCAGGTGCTTGGATTTAGCAGAGAGAAGGGAGCTAGCTGACGCTGGACTGCTTGTTGTTACTTTTTTTGCCAAAGTTTCTGAATTTTGCAAACACTTTTGATGGATGTGCTGTAGATGACATAACAGGAAGGAGGTTCCTAGATGGTTAGGGTCCCTACCTCTACTTATTCTGACATGACAACCGGTACAGATGGCTTAACAATTCTTGTCCAGATTTGGGTACATATGATTCCACACATAAGAAGTGTTTTTTTTGTTTTATGCCCAGGCATGACAATGGGCTTTTCCTTATCATGGGGAACAACTGTTTCCACTGGGGCCTGATTTACATAAACAACATCCTCATCAACAACATCCTCATCATCCTTATTAGCGTCAGCTACAAAAATATCCTCCTCATCCTGGTGCACTTCCACAGAAGCATCCTCAATTTCAGCATGTTGTTGACTTGTGCTGCTCATCCCCACATTTGCAGAGGATGCACAAGTGGTGGAAGGATTTTTTTTTTTTACACTGGGGAAGAGCAGTCCTGGATGAGGCCGTAGTCCCTTGATGAACAACACAGCACCCTTTTATAGAAAACAAAGCACCTCTGCGGAGTGCAGATGGACCACCTGCAGAGTAACAAATACATGGATGATAAACTGCGGTCTGGCCGGAAGTGTCCCTGAAGAATAATAGCATCGCTAGCACACATAAAAAAATAAAAAGATCTTTTTATTTTTTACATTTTTTGTGGAATGATAATTATTAATATTAACTTTTATTTATTTTATTACACTGGGGAAGAGCACCCCTGAATTGATAGAGCCACCCTGGATGACACAGCACCCATTTATGAACTGCAGCCCTAGTCCCCTGATTGACAGTACAACAGTGACACAGCAGCACCCCCCACTTTATGTACTGCAGCCCCAGCCCGACAACACTGCACCCTTGAACAACAGAGAAGAACAGAGGGGGTCATTCAGACCCGTTCGCGAGCAAAGGATGCTCGCAAACGGGTCGATGTCACCCCACTGTGCATGCGTACGACGGAGGAAGCTCTGTCGTGCGCATGCGCGAGACCCGGACTGCGACAGCCAAGCTGTCGCTCCGGATCTCGCAGCAAAGGGGGCGTGCTGTCAATGCTGATTGACAGCACGCCCCCTTTGGTGGGCGTGCCGGGGGCGTGGCGGCCAGATGGAGGCGTTCTCATGGGAACACCTACCGTCTGAAGCCGGCCCCACTGACATCACTAGTGACGTCAGTGGGAGTGATTTTGGCTCTGATAGACCCAAAATCACTCCAGGGCTTGCGGCAGCGAGACCCTACCGTAGGGTCTCCGTCGCAAGCCCGATGGTCGCGATGGTCTTTGACCATCGCGACCATCATCATGGACGCTCGCTATAGCTGTGGGTGGTCACCCACAGCTATACGAGCGTCCAGGAGGACGCTCCATTTTCATGGAGGAGGGCCCTGATTCAGAGCGAGCGCTATGAACCAGGCCCAGAGCCCCTTGATTGACAGGACAACAGCAGCACCCCCCACTTTATGTACTGCAGCCCCAGCCCGGCAACACTGCACCCTTAAACAGCTACAACACTGCACCCTTGAACAACTACAACACTGCACCCTTGAACAACTACAACGTTACCTGCCTGCCTGCATTGTGCCAACTGTAAAGTTTGGTGGAGGAGAGATAATGGTATGGGGCTGTTTTTCAGGGTTTAGGCTAGGCCCCTTATCTCCAGTAATGGGCAATCTTAATGCTTCAGCATACCAAGACATTTTGGACAATGGTATGCTTCCAGCTTTGTGACAACAGTTTGGGGAAGGCCCTTTTGTATTCCAACAAGACTGTGCTCCAGTGGATAACGCAAGGACTATAAAGACATGGTTTGATGAGTTTGGTGTGGAAGAACTTGCCTTGCCCACAGATAGCCCTGACCTCAACCCCATCGAGCACCTTTGGGATGAACTCCAAAATCTTGCGGAAAGCCTTCCAAGAAGAGTGGAAGTTGTAATAGCTGCGAAAGGGGGACCAACTCCATATTAAAGTATATGTATTTGAATACAATATCATTACAGTCCCTGTTGGTGTGATGGTCAAGTGTCCGAATACTTTTGTCCATACAGTGTATATGCATACATTGCATTGATCCCGCATATACATATAAATTTTAACATGTGTGCTTGTTTTTATAAAAATAATAGCAGTGGTGAGATTTTATACTACAGTACTTATGTTGGAAAATATCTATGTATGTATTGCAGTCACAGGCTAACTCATTGTGCGATTAAGAAGTTAATCAGAACCAGTTTACAATTATTACAATCCTTATCCATGCTTCAATTGATTAAGTGCTTACTACTTGCATGAGTATTTGGGATTGCAAAAGCATTGGCTGCTAGTAACTGCTTGGTTTTTACGCTTATTGTTATACGTGTATGGATTTGCGAGCACTTGGTGGGTTTAGTGTGCGTACGCGCAGTGTGACACACAATTACAATCGGGGTTTGGCTTAAGGAGTTCGGAAGTTAGCGCTTGCATTCACTGACCGGTTGTGTATGTTCGCAGTTGCGATCATTATGGAATCAGGCCCTTAATGCGGTCACAATTTTGGATGATTACAGTCATTATAAGTCCAATATGACTATGCGCCCATATTCTGAGACGTATATAAACTAGGGGTGAGCGGGTTCGGATTTCTGAAATCCGAACACCCCCGAGCCCCCCCGATCCGAGGCCGATCCGAGTCAGGCTCGACTTTTCCCTCCTGACTCGGATCTGAAATCGAGGCAAAACGTCATCATCCCGCCTTCCGAGTCTCGCGGGTTTTGGATCCTATATAAGGTACCTGCGTCTGCGCCATTTTCTCACTCGGCTGTGTACAGTGAAGAGGGAGGGTGGGAGTTAGGGCTGGCTGGGCTGTGTAGTGTAGTGTAGTGTAGTGCAGAGTAGTGTTGTGCTGTGCTGTGCTGCGCTGTGCTGCTGTTGTCCACTACTTCAAAGTCCATAGGGGCTGGCTGTGTTGTGCTGTGCTGCTGTTGTTAATAGGGGCTGTGTCCACTACTTCAAAGTCCATAGGGGCTGGCTGGACTGTATTGTGCAGTCAGTTCTCCATAGGTGCTGTGTCCACTCCAAAGTCCTGTGCAGTGTACCAGTCCTAAAGGGGTGCTGTAGTGTTGTCCAGGGGGTGCTCTGTCCATCAGGGGTGCTCCCCCCAAGTGCTAAAAAAATAATATTTTTTGTGTTTGTGAATTGTGTGCGCAGTAGCCGCACGTGCATCAACAAAGTAGTGCCAAGCGTGCGCCTGTGTCATAAGTAAAGGGCCGGCTGGCTTGACCGTTAAAGGGTGCTGTAACCCCCAAAGCACACTCCAGTCCAAACCAAAAAAAAAATTATTTTCTGTGTTTGTGAATTGTGTGTGCAGTAGCCGCACGTGCATCAACAAAGTAGTGCCAAGCGTGCGCCTGTGTCATAAGTAAAGGGCCGGCTGGCTTGACCGTTAAAGGGTGCTGTAACCCCCAAAGTAGACTCCAGTCCAAACCAAAAAAATAAATATTTTCTGTGTTTGTGAATTGTGTGCGCAGTAGCCGCACGTGCATCAACAAAGTAGTGCCAAGCGTGCGCCTGTGTCATAAGTAAAGGGCCGGCTGGCTTGACCGTTAAAGGGTGCTGTAACCCCCAAAGTACACTCCAGTCCAAACCAAAAAAAAAATTATTTTCTGTGTTTGTGAATTGTGTGCGCAGTAGCCGCACGTGCATCAACAAAGTAGTGCCAAGCGTGCGCCTGTGTCATAAGTAAAGGGCCGGCTGGCTTGACCGTTAAAGGGTGCTGTAACCCCCAAAGTACACTCCAGTCCAAACCAAAAAAATATATATTTTCTGTGTTTGTGAATTGTGTGCGCAGTAGCCGCACATGCATCAACAAAGTAGTGCCAAGCGTGCTCCTGTGTCATAAGTAAAAGGCCGGCTGGCTTGACCGTTAAAGGGTGCTGTAACCCCCAAAGTACACTCCAGTCCAAACCAAAAAAATATATATTTTCTGTGTTTGTGAATTGTGTGCGCAGTAGCCGCACGTGCATCAACAAAGTAGTGCCAAGCGTGCAACTGTGTCATAAGTAAAGGGCCGGCTGGCTTGACCGTTAAAGGGTGCTGTAACCCCCAAAGTACACTCCAGTCCAAACCAAAAAAAAATTATTTTCTGTGTTTGTGAATTGTGTGCACAGTAGCCGCACGTGCATCAGCAAAGTAGTGCCAAGCGTGCGCCTGTGTCATAAGAAAAAGGGCCGGCTGGCTTAACTGTTAAAGGGTGCTGTAACCCCCAAAGTACACTCCAGTCCAAACCAAAAAAAAAATAATTTTCTGTGTTTGTGAATTGTGTGCACAGTAGCCGCACGTGCATCAACAAAGTAGTGCCAAGCGTGCGCCTGTGTCATAAGTAAAGGGCCGGCTGGCTTGACCATTAAAGGGTGCTGTAACCCCCAAAGTACACTCCAGTCCAAACCAAAAAAAAATATATTTTCTGTGTTTGTGAATTGTGTGCGCAGTAGCCGCACGTGCATCAACAAAGTAGTGCCAAGCGTGCGCCTGTGTCATAAGTAAAGGGCCGGCTGGCTTGACCGTTAAAGGGTGCTGTAACCCCCAAAGTACACTCCAGTCCAAACCAAAAAAAAAATATTTTCTGTGTTTGTGAATTGTGTGCACAGTAGCTGCACGTGCATCAACAAAGTAGTGCCAAGCGTGCGCCTGTGTCATAAGTAAAGGGCCGGCTGGCTTGACCATTAAAGGGTGCAGTAACCCCCAAAGTACACTCCAGTCCAAACCAAAAAAATTAATATTTTCTGTGTTTGTGAATTGTGTGCACAGTAGCCGCACGTGCATCAACAAAGTAGTGCCAAGCGTGCGCCTGTGTCATAAGGAAAGGGCCGGCTGGCTTGACCGTTAAAGGGTGCTGTAACCCCCAAAGTACACTCCTGTCCAAACCCAAAAAAAAATTATTTTCTGTGTTTGTGAATTGTGTGCGCAGTAGCCGCACGTGCATCAACAAAGTAGTGCCAAGCGTGCGCCTGTGTCATAAGTAAAGGGCCGGCTGGCTTGACCGTTAAAGGGTGCTGTAACCCCCAAAGTACACTCCAGTCCAAACCAAAAAAAGAATTATTTTCTGTTTGTGAATTGTGTGCGCAGTAGCCGCACGTGCATCAACAAAGTAGTGCCAAGCGTGCGCCTGTGTCATAAGTAAAGGGCCGGCTGGCTTGACTGTTAAAGGGTGCTGTAACCCCCAAAGTACACTCCAGTCCAAACCAAAAAAAAAATTGTTTTCTGTGTTTGTGAATTGTGTGCGCAGTAGCCGCACGTGCATCAACAAAGTAGTGCCAAGCGTGCGCCTGTGTCATAAGTAAAGGGCCGGCTGGCTTGACCGTTAAAGGGTGCTGTAACCCCCAAAGTACACTCCAGTCCAAACCAAAATAAAAATTATTTTATGTGTTTGTGAATTGTGTGCGCAGTAGCCGCACGTGCATCATCAAAGTAGTGCCAAGCGTGCGCCTGTGTCATAAGTAAAGGGCCGGCTGGCTTGACCGTTAAAGGGTGCTGTAACCCCCAAAGTACACTCCAGTCCAAACCAAAAAAATAAATATTTTCTGTGTTTGTGAATTGTGTGCGCAGTAGCCGCACGTGCATCAACAAAGTAGTGCCAAGCGTGCGCCTGTGTCATAAGTAAAGGGCCGGCTGGCTTGACTGTTAAAGGGTGCTGTAACCCCCAAAGTACACTCCAGTCCAAACCAAAAAAAAATTGTTTTCTGTGTTTGTGAATTGTGTGCGCAGTAGCCGCACGTGCATCAACAAAGTAGTGCCAAGCGAGCGCCAGTGTCATAAGTAAAGGGCCGGCTGGCTTGACCGTTAAAGGGTGCTGTAACCCCCAAAGTACACTCCAGTCCAAACCAAAATAAAAATTATTTTATGTGTTTGTGAATTGTGTGCGCAGTAGCCGCACGTGCATCATCAAAGTAGTGCCAAGCGTGCGCCTGTGTCATAAGTAAAGGGCCAGCTGGCTTGACCGTTAAAGGGTGCTGTAACCCCCAAAGTACACTCCAGTCCAAACCAAAAAAATATATATTTTCTGTGTTTGTGAATATTGTGCGCAGTAGCTGCACGTGCATCAACAAAGTAGTGCCAAGCGTGCACCTGTGTCATAAGTAAAGGGCCGGCTGGCTTGACCGTTAAAGGGTGCTGTAACCCCCAAAGTACACTCCAGTCCAAACCAAAAAAAAATTATTTTCTGTGTTTGTGAATTGTGTGCACAGTAGCCGCACGTGCATCAACAAAGTAGTGCCAAGCGTGCGCCTGTGTAAGAAGTAAAGGGCCGGCTGGCTTGACCGTTAAAGGGTGCTGTAACCCCCAAAGTACACTCCAGTCCAAACCAAAAAAAAAATTATTTTCTGTGTTTGTGAATTGTGTGCACAGTAGCCGCACGTGCATCAACAAAGTAGTGCCAAGCGTGCGCCTGTGTCATAAGTAAAGGGCCGGCTGGCTTGACCGTTAAAGGGTGCTGTAACCCCCAAAGTACACTCCAGTCCAAACCAAAAAAAAAATTATTTTCTGTGTTTGTGAATTGTGTGCACAGTAGCCGCACGTGCATCAACAAAGTAGTGCCAAGCGTGCGCCTGTGTCATAAGTAAAGGGCCGGCTGGCTTGACCGTTAAAGGGTGCTGTAACCCCCAAAGTACACTCCAGTCCAAACCCAAAAAATTTTTATTTTCTGTGTTTGTGAATTGTGTGCACAGTAGCCGCACGTGCATCAACAAAGTAGTGCCAAGCGTGCGCCTGTGTCATAAGTAAAGGGCCGGCTGGCTTGACCGTTAAAGGGTGCTGTAACCCCCAAAGTACACTCCAGTCCAAACCAAAAAATAAATTAGTTTCTGTGTTTGTGAATTGTGCGCGCAGTAGCCGCACGTGCATCAACAAATTAGTGCCAAGCGTGCGCCTGTGTCATAAGTAAAGGGCCGGCTGGCTTGAACGTTAAAGGGTGCTGTAACCCCCAAAGTACACTCCAGTCCAAACCAAAAAAAAAATTATTTTCTGTGTTTGTGAATTGTGTGCGCAGTAGCCGCACGTGCATCAACAAAGTAGTGCCAAGCGTGCGCCTGTGTCATAAGTAAATAGCCGGCTGGCTTGACCGTTAAAGGGTGCTGTAACCCCCAAAGTACACTCCAGTCCAAACCAAAAAAAAAATTATTTTCTGTGTTTGTGAATTGTGTGCGCAGTAGCCCCACGTGCATCAACAAAGGAGCAGCGCCAAGCGTGCGCCTGTGTCCCATAAGTAAAGAGCCGGCTGGCTCATTTCTTAAAGGCTGGTGTAACCCACAAAGTGCACTACTCTCCAGCAAAAATAAAAAAATATTTTCTGTGTTTAGCCGCACGTATATATCAAATCGATATAACATAAATGGAGGACCAAACTTTCTCCGATAAAAATAAAATAGAGAAAGATCAAGAACCACTTCCTCCTAGTGCTGAAGCTGCTGCCACTAGTCATGACATAGACGATAACATGCCATCAACGTCGTCTGCCAAGGCCGATGCCCAATGTCATAATAGAGGGCACATACAATCCCAAATGACAAAGTTCAGGAAAATGACCTTGAAAAAAACATTTAAATCAGCTGAAGAGAAACGTAAACTTGCCAATATGCCATTTACGACACGGAGTGGCAAGTAACGGCTAAGGTCGATCCCTAGTATGTTCATGACTAGTGGTTCAGCTTCACATGACGATGGAAGCCCTCCTCCCACTAAAAAAATCAAAAGAGTTAAGCTGGCAAAAGCACAGCGAAGAACTATGCTTTCTAAGAAGATATCACAAATCCTCAAGGAGAGTCCAAGTGTGGTGGTGGTTGCGATGCCTGACCTTCCCAGCACTGGACGGGAAAAGGTGGCTCTTTCCACCATTTGCACGCCCCCTGCAAGTGCTGAAAGGAGCACCCACTTGCTGATATGCAAATTGAAGATGTCACTGTTGAAGTACAACAGGATGAGGATACTGGTGTAGCTGGCGCTGAGGAGGAAGTTGGCGAGGAGGATTCTGATGGTGATGTGGTTTGTTTAAATCAGGCTCCGGGGGAGACAGTTGTTGTCCGTGGGATGAAAAAGCCCATCACGGTCATGCCTGGGCAGAAGACCAAACATTCCACCTCTTTGGTCTGGCAATATTTCTATCCAAATCCGGACAACAACTGTCTTGCCATATGTACCTTATGTAAAGGTGGAATAAGTAGGGGTAGGGACGTTAACCACCTAGGAACATCCTCCCTTATACGGCAACTGCAGCGCGTTCATAATAAGTTACTGTCAAGTTTAGAAACTTTGGCTAAGACCGTAAGCAGTCCAGGGACAACTAAATCCCGTTGTCCTGTTGTATCCAAGCGCCTGCAAACCACACCGTCAACTCCCTCCTCGTCAATTTCCTCCTTAGTCAGGATCGGAAGTAGTCCTGCAGGCCATGTCACTGGCATGACTGACTCTCCTATCTGGGATTCCTCCGGAGGATCCTGCATTGCTACGCCTCCTGCTGCCGCTGCTGCTGGGAGTCGTTCATCATCCCAGAGAGGAAGTAGCAACACCACTACTTTTACTAAACAATTGACCCTCCAACAGTCCTTAGCGAGGAGGATGAAGTACGACAGCAGTCATCCTGAAGCAAAACGTATAACTGAGTCCTTGACTGCTATGTTGGTGTTAGACGTGCGTCCGGTATCCGCCATTAGTGCAGTGGGATTTAGACAATTGCTGGAGGTAGTGTGTCCCCAGTTCCAAATCCCGTCTAGATTCCACTTCACTAGGCAGGCGATACCGAGACTGTACAGAAACGTCAGAAAAAGTGTCCTCAGTGTCCTGAAAAATGCCGTTGTACCCAATGTCCACTTAACCACAGACATGTGGACAAGTGGAACAGGGCAGACTAAGGACTATATGACTGTGACAGCCCACTGGGTAGATGTATCACCTTACGCACCAACAGCAGCAGCGTCACCAGTCGCAGCATCTCAGAAACGACAGCTCGTTCCAAGGCAGGCTACGCTGTGTATCACCGGTTTCAGTAAGAGGCACACCGCCGACAACCTCTTAGAGAAACTGAGGGAAATCATCGCCCAGTGGCTTACCCCACTTAGACTCTCCTGGGGATTTGTGATATCTGACAACGCCACCAATATTGTGCGGGCATTACATCTGGGCAAATTCCAGCACGTCCCATGTTGTTCTCACACAATAAACTTGGTGGTGCAGAATGTTCTGAAAAGCGACAGGGGCGTGCAGGAGACGCTTTGGGTGGCCTGAAAAATTTCTGGCCACTTTCGCCATTCAGCGACTGCGTGCCGAAGACTGGAGCGCCAGCAAACACTCTTGAACCTGCCCCGCCATCACCTGAAGCAAGAGGTTGTGACACGGTGGAACTCAACCCTCTATATGCTTCAGGGGATGGAGGAGCAGCAAAAGGCCATTCAAGCCTATACATCCACCTATGACATAGGCAAAGGAGGGGGTATGCTCCTGACTCAAGCGCAGTGGAGAATGATTTCTGTGTTGTGCAAGGTTCTCCAGCCCTTCGAACTTGCCACACGTGAAGTCAGTTCAGACACTGCCAGCTTGAGTCAGGTCATTCCCCTCATCAGGCTTTTGCAGAAGCAGCTGGAGAAAGTGAAGGAGGAGCTAAGACGGAGCGATTCCGCTCGGCATGTGGGACTTGTGGATGAAGCCCTTCATTCGCTTTGCCAGGATTCCAGGGTGGTCAATCTGTTGAAATCAGACAACTACATTTTGGCCACCGTGCTCGATCCTAGGTTTAAAGCCTATGTGGTGTCTCTCTTTCCGGCCGACACAAGCCTGCAGAGGTGCAAAGACCTGCTGGTGAACACACTGTCAGCTGAAGCGGAACATGACACGTCAACAGCTCCTTCTTCATTTTCTCCCGCAACTGGGGCTGCCAGGAAAAAACTTAGGTATCCTAAGCAACCCGCTGGCGGTGATGCAGGGCAGGCAGGACCAAGTTTGGACATCTGGTCCGGACTGAAGGACCTGGCAACAATTTCTGACATGTCTACTGTCACTGCATATGATACTGTCACCATTGACAGAATGGTGGAGGATTACATCGGTAACAGCATCCAAGTAGGCATGTCAGACAGTCCATACCTGTACTGGCAGGAAAAAGAGGCAATTTGGAGGCCCCTGTACAAACTGGCTCTATTTTACCTGAGTTGCCCCCCTCCAGTGTGTACTCCGAAAGAGTGTTTAGTGCAGCCGGGAACCTTGTCAGCGAAAGGCGTAGGAGGTTGCTTCCACAGAATGTGGAGAAGATGATGTTCATCAAAATGAATTATCAGCTCTTCCAGGGAGACCAGCCTCCAGAACGTACAGAGGGACCTGTGGTGGTGGATTCAAGTGGGGACGAGTTAATACTTTGTGAGGATGAGGATGTACACACTGAAGAGGGTGAGAAATCGGTGGATGAGGAGGATGAGGATGACATCTTGCCTCCGTAGAGCCAGTTTGTGCAGGGACACATTAATTGCCAGCTTGTTTTGTGG
Source organism: Taudactylus pleione (assembly GCA_031769625.1). NCBI lineage: Eukaryota > Metazoa > Chordata > Amphibia > Anura > Myobatrachidae > Taudactylus > Taudactylus pleione. The sequence goes on along the minus strand of JAUIMM010001982.1, from coordinate 58,571 downwards.
GGGCCCAAACGAACCAATCATTTCAGCCACAGTTGTGTGGCAGACCCTGGCGCTGAAATGATTGGTTTGTTAAAGTGTGCATGTCCTGTTTATAGAACATAAGGGTGGGTGGGAGGGCCCAAGGACAATTCCATCTTGCACCTCTTTTTTTTCTTTGCATTACGTACAGTTTGGGGCCTAGTTTTTCAAACTGCCATCCTGTCTGCCACTGCAGTATCATGCCTAGATGGGTCACGTGTTTGTGCCGCCCACTCGTGTCGCTTAGCATAGTCATCCAGCTACCTCGGTGCAACCTTTTGGACATAAAAACAGTATTGTGAGGTGTGAGGTGTTCAGAATAGACTGGAAATGAGTGGAAATTAAGGTTATTGAGGTTAATAATAGCATAGGAGCAGAAAAACCAACACATTCTGTGATTTTAGCTGTTTTTATGCTTTTTTAAAAAAAAATACAGATCCAAAACACAAAACCCAGAACCCAAAACACGGAAGGGTGGTTTTGGCAAAACCAATCCAGATCCAAAACACGAAGAAAGATCCAGATCCAAAACTAAAACACAAAACACGAAATGTGGCCGGTGCACACCCCTAATATAAACTAATGCAATTGCATTGCCCCCAGACCCTGTTCTCCCAGCACTTAAACCTACCCCATGCTAAATGCAGCAGATACAATTGAAAATACAGTGCAATGTGCATAGGCATGACTCAACTCTGGCTACAATACCACGTGATGCCCTCGGGACGATTACCTCATTGGCAGACACTATGGTGTCAGGTGGCAGAAATGTGCAAAAGGAAGTTAGTCCACACGACAGATAATTTAAGAAGGGGAACGTTGATTGCGCAGATAGAAACAGGAATAGATAGATACATGGTTAATAAAAGGTACAGGTTATCTGGACTGCCCAGCTGCAGTGAGGAACATCTGTAGGGTTTGCTGGGTGTTGTGGTATGCCATGTATTGCACTTATTATTGCAGCAATATTATCAGTGGTGGCAGTGGGATCTATTAATATAATGTGCGGTGGTGGCACAGTTGGATATATAGAGGTCCCTATAGACACAGGACTCCATTATGGAGGACACTCTCAGGAGCACATCCATACGGTTCCTGGATAGAGGAGAATGACGCAATGGGATTCCGCACATACTGTACACAGAAGGTGCAGGTCAGAGGTCGCGCCTCCAGGAACAGCCACTCTGGATCCTAGTGCCCGACAGTGGCTGTCTGAGCATGTCTCTAACATCCCTTAAGTATGACCACCCTGTTGCCAATCAGTTGTCGCAGGGAAAAGAGTGAAATGTGTACGAGTTTAAATCACTCGTAAGTGCTTAACGAAGCCTATGCAGCACAAAACGCATGTGCCGCTTGCAGAAGATTGTTAGATGTGGCCGCTTATTGACTTGCATTTAACTCAGGATGAGGCCCTATACGTACATAATAGAGGGCTCTATAAAGCAATGGGAGGCAATATGTAAAAAAGTACAGTATATGACTAAGGGGGATATTTATCAAACCTTTTAAAGGGGATAAGATGAGGTGTTTTCCGTAGCAACCAATTAGTACATTAAATGATAGCTACATTCTGATTAGTTGCTATAGGCAACACCTACACTTGTCCTCTTTAGAAGATTTAATACACTAAATCTCCCCCTAAGAAACATAGGCTAGATCAAAATCAATTTTATTATTACAAATAAGGTGGATGGAATCATGTCCCAAAGGTGTCAGTGTATCATAGCAGCTTATCACACACTATGGCCCGTATTCAATTAGTTTCGCACCCGCAAAACTTTGGTGTACTTTTAAAAATGGGTGCTAACATATTTTTAAGTTGCTAAAGTGAAGTTTTAAATTATGTTAAAAATCCACCTGCCTCAAGCGCCTGCAATCAAAAAACCACCTGCCCCATACTTAGGGAACCCCTGAAGTCTATTTCACTAGTTTTTGAGTTTGTCCCCCAACTTTGCACTTTTTCGCCCCTAAAATGAAAGTATTTTTTGGGGTGTTCTAAAGTCTTTTTTTTATTTTTATTTTGACTGGGGGACTTTGGGGGACTGTCGCAAGGGTGCAGGGGGTTTCCCAAAGTTTGCACCCCAAAACCGCAATTCTGCACTTTTTTCCGCCTGCTAATCATAGGCAAAACTTTTCCACTGATTACAAAGCATTGACTTTTCGCGATACTTTTCCGCGGATTCTGACTTTTTGGCTCTAATTGAATACAGGCCTATATTGGAATTAAAGTTTTATTATAATTATTTGAGCTACAAAACTGAATAAACTCCTTATTGGGTGATGTGTCAGCCTACTCTTTCCAGACAGCTAACAAACATAAAGGCATGTATTGGTGGGGAAAAAGGGTTAGCTTTAATTAATATTTAATTGATATTACAAAACTGGGGATAGTATGGGGTTGAAGATAGAACTGCCCTACTCACAGTATAACCATCTGCATAACTCAACACACCAGGCCTAGATGCCTAGAGGGGGCTACAGCCCTAGACCACTAGAGGGGGCTACATCCCTCCCATCATGTGTGTTTTTTTTTTTTGTAACTCATTATATAGAAAGCTCATAAAAAAATAACATAGAAAAGCACAAATACAATGAATAGTGTACATGAGCCATTTTTTAAATAAAATAAATAGCAATAAGCATGTGGGGGGAAGGAGGGAAGCAGAGGGGGTGGGAGGGTACTGGGAGGGATGGGAACAGAACTATCAAGAGAAACAAAACATTATAGAAAAATCCAAATGCTTGGCATAAAGTGTTATAAGGTAGAAAGAAAAACGTGCCACATCATGTGTGTTTTATACCTCACTTAAGGTATCCAACTCCCCTCCAAATTACACTAATCCCACCTGGACTGAGGGTACAGTTGACCCCAGTAGGGTAGAATCAGTCTAACCCATGTATTGGCAGGGAGAGCCTATAGGAAGATGGTCACTGTTGCTGTTCCCTCCCACAAGAACCAACTATATCCAAAAACAAGTAGGGAGGTAGGACGGGGTGTCCAAACAGGAAAAATAAACAGAATGTTCCATAAAGCATCACATACATCTAAAGTAAACACACCCTAAACTCCACCCCTTGAGCCATTACTCAATAAAGTATGAGCAAACAATCTTACATATGCTACAACTATGCTAAACCCTATCTTATCAGTGCAGGCTGATCCATCCTACGTGTTTAAAAGCCCGCCAGGCATATTAAATGCCTTCTGTTACTTGAATGAAAAATACAAATACAATAGCTATTATAATGAATGTCCATGATGTGGTTGGCTACTTTCACTTTCCATCAACTTCTTTGATAGAGTCAGTGATAACGTTGACTCTATGATAGTCTATGCAGGCCCTAAATGAACAATGCTTGTTTCTGTAGGCAAAAGAAGGTAAACCCGGCCACTTTGGGAAAGATGTATCCAACCTTCTAAAGAGGACATTTGCAGAACTTGCCCAAATCAACCAATCAGCCTCTAGCTGACATTTATCTCGTCTACTCTATAAAATGATGAGTAAAATCTCCCTAGTCCATGTCAGCCAAGCAAAGATCATAGGCGAGAGGTCAGACAGAAAGGGTTGCTGGATAACAGACAGGAATGACACCTACTGACCCTCCTTATATAGAGAGCGAAAGGAAGAGATGAGTCAGGCATCAGACAGAGACACCTTGCCGGTTTCCTTCTATTCCTGGATGTCCCAGCGATTTCTTAAACTTAATATGTCTAAGACTGAGCTAATCATCTTCCCACCCCTTACATAACCTCACCTCCTACTATTTCTTTATCAATTGATGGCACAACTATCTCCTCTAGCCCCAAAGTGCGCTGTCTTGGAGTTATCCTGGACTCCTCCCTCTCCTTCAAAAAAAATATCCAGAATCTCTCACAGTCCTGCCGTTTTCATCTTAAAAATATTTCCAAGATCAGACCCTTTCTCACCCAGGATGCTACTAAAACCCTCATACACTCATTGGTCATCTCCAGATTGGACTACTGTAACCTTCTCCTAGCTGGCCTCCCCAAATCCCTTCTCTCCCCTCTCCGGTCTGTCCTCAATGCTGCTGCTCGGCTCATCTTCCTCTCAAAATGCTCTGCATCTCCTACAAGCACTCCACTGGCCCCCCTTCCCTTTTAGAACCCAATTTAAGGTTCTCACATTCACTTACAAAGCTCTCACCCAATCTTCTCCCATTTACATCTCTGATCTCATCTCCCTTCACTATCCTGTCTGCCCTCTTCATTCAACAAATGCACGCCACCTCTCATGCCAATTGATTACTTCCTCCCACTCCTGCCTCCAAGATTTTGCCCGTGCTGCTCCCCACCTTTGGAACTCTCTCCCGCTTTCCCATCAGACTCTCCACCTCTCTTCAATCCTTCAAACGGGCTCTCAAGACCCACTATTTCATCACTGCCTTCCAGCTCTCATCTTAACTTGCTGCTACATGCTCCTTCCTCCCTGCCTACCCCAACTGTGTCACCCCTGTTTGTCTGTCTCTCCCCTTTAGAATGTAAGCTCCTATAAGCAGGGCCCTCTACCCTCTTGTGCTTCTCCTTACTTTACCTTCATCTACTTCTTACTCTCTACCAGGGCACCTAACACTTGGTTGCTTTGCATTGTTGCTTATCTGGGTGTTATAGTTGCGAATGTAGCAATGTATATTATCCATGTCCTGTATTGTACTGTACTGTAAGTCACTGTAAATCAACCTATTTGCTTATGTACTTTGTAAGGCGCTGCGGAACACTTGTGGCACCATATAAATAAACGATAATAATAATAATAATAATAATAATAATAATAATAATATTTCCATCTCCAACCCATGCCCCAGGTACTAGATTGTTTGCTGTGACATTTGCATATTTCTCACAACCGCTGCATACGGGATCACGGCAATGACTGGATTTGTGTCCTCTACTAAATCAGGCCCTGTGACACTCTAGCTACTGCCTTTGTGGAATTAGATTGTCGAAGCCAGATAATTGGCTAAGATAGAATCTGTTTACAATCAGAATCTGCACGACGCCATCTTTCGAATGGCAAACTGGACGCCATTTTACAACTAGTCGCAAAACGCCATTTTGTAGCTATAACTAAAATAAAATCCTTACATTAAACATTCAGGGTTGACAACACGCGTTTTGTGGATTTGTCTGTGACAAGTGATTGAAGAATAAACAAAGATACAGTGAGCATTTGCTCTGCACACAGAACAGTATGCCTATGAAAATTGAACCACAATACAGACATTGATATACTCAGACAGAGTGAATTAGGAAACCATTGTTAGGCATTTAAGCTATCGATAGCCATTGTAGGCTGTTAGTATCTGAAGTGGTTTAAGCTAAATAAACCAGTGTATTTATGTCTGAGGCTTAAACGAATTAGCCTTGCTTTTGTGATTTCATTAGACATCGTTTGATCATCTGTGTAAACCCCATAGCCTGTCATTTTTGTAAATCCAGATGAATAATGTCAAAACCAAGAAATTCAGAGAGAGATTTATATATACAGTTACTATTTCATACACACGAACGCATACCCGCACAGCACTAACTAGCGTCCTTTCCTCATATTCCTAATGCTCACATATTACACAATTACATAAAAAAAAGGTTCTGCATTAATAAAGGTTATTTACCAAAGTGTTATTTATATTTGCAATGATGTGAAGTGCATGTTATATGATATTTACGGTTTAGTACATAATAAGTAGATCATGTTTGGTGCCATTCTGATCCGCTGTGTATTTGCAGATCTCCAGTACTATCGGTGGGGAAATCGCTACAAGCATCTGCAAGTTATGAACTATAGGGAATTAGGTGATAGAATGTACAATGTATGAAGTGTTCAGTGCTTAGTTATGCGGCAGGAAAAAGTACACAAAGAGCCACTGGGAAGCTGAACTTCTCAAGTACAAACAGACCAATGAATTAAGGGCCTGATTCAGACCCGGTCGCAAGCTCTGTGCGCTCGCAACCGGGTCGATGGTAGGCCAGTGCGCATCTGCAAGTTATGAACTATAGGGAATTAGGTGATAGAATTTACAATGTATGAAGTGTTCATTGCTTAGTTATGTGGCAGGAAAAAGTACACAAAGAGCCACTGGGAGGCTGAACTTCGCAAGTACAAACAGACCAATGAACTATGTCATAACAGAAGACCAAAGAAGAAGAACCAATGAAACAATACCAGCTCATGTCCATTGTGTTGCCAAATCCTGAAAGAGTATATATGTGCGCTCTCTGATCCCAGTCTGGACTCTTCTTGCTGTGCTGTTGACGGAGGTTTCTAATGCTGATGCCGGTATCTGGGCCCAGAGCGTGTGCGTATATAACAACTGTACCTTGGGTCTGTATGATTTATTTGCGCTTATTATATTAGATCACAGTGTGTAACTATCTGTACTTTTCTTGAATAATAACTTTTGTGCATTGGACCACAAGTGCCAAAGTCTGAGAGCATTTATTAGAGTGTGCGACTGGTCATAGCGCTACTTAGCGCCATCTATGTTTAGAGGTTTATAGGCAGGATTGTCTAGAGGTTTATAGGCAGGATTGTACCAAGGTTTAATCAGGATATAACAGTTGGGGGCTCACAGTGTAATCACGCTATCTGATACACGGTAACACTCGGTCAGTTGTCTCTCAGCAAAAGGGTGGAGGCGCCATAACAGGAGACGCATTTAGCCATCGCCTGTTACCATTTTGTTGCTGAGAGCGCACTGCCGGTTATTGTGTAAAAGGAGTGCTGATTAGAATCCAGGGACAAGGAAGGAAAAAGTTTGTTTTCCCTCGTTGATAGAATTGTATGTTTAAAAGGGGAAGTCGCATTATTGTGTATGCGACCAGTCGCACAATAGCATACACGTATTTCGTATATTTAGTGCTGCCACGTGTTTTGAACAAAGCCGTTGAAATTGCATTGTGTTATTGATAATTAACATTGTTGTAAGTATCTCGATCAGTGTTGCCATACTCTGGGAGAACGTTTATTTTTCTGCGCAGGAAAAAAGTGTGTAACAGTGAGCATTTGTTGGTTTAGGGTGTAACATGGTTCCTAAATGTTAAGGGTATCGTAGGACCCTTAAGTCCTAGGCATAAGGAGCGGCCTAGTGAGTCGGTAGCAGCTTACCATTTACTATACACAAAGCAGGTGTATGGGTTGTTATTTTTGTTAGGGATCGGCTCTCAGTGTGATTACAGTACTCAGTAATCGGTTAGGCTTATTTGAGCACTGTAATTGAACTGCATAGTTTTGGCTAAACTGTGATTGTGAACTGATGAGAGGGTGGATGAAATCAACTGGAAAACAAAGGATAAGTATTACCCCCTAGCAGTTGAAAGGTTGTCAAAAAGAGATTTCTGCGTGGAAGCAGCTTCTTCCATAGGTGAGTGGAGGCGTCTAGAGGTCTTCCATAGGGTTTGTGGATACGCCCTGTTTCAAAGACGTCCACAGGTAAGTGAAAGTGTCTTGAGTGTCTTTCACCAGTTTAAATCTTTATTGAAAAAGGGGTTGTCCCAGGATGGGAGCCACGCAAATAGTAGAGATGTTAGACAATGATGTGCTGCTAATGGAAGCGCCGTTTGGGTCAGCGCGTCGTATTATGCATATTAAGTACGGTGCTTATGCAATTAGGTACTGTGATGTATGGTTTAAGATGGCGATGAAGAGTGTTAGACCGTTTCCCAGAATTGGTAGCTTTGATAAGGATGTATTAAACAATGTCTGAGATCACATCAGTCTGGTGCGTTCTCGAGTGAAAAAGGTAAAATATAATGAATGTTTAAAATTATGGCAGCATGAAGGGGATGTGTGGCTTAAAGGTGTGCAAGCGACGCAAACTGGCGTCGCGAGCACATTACTGGAAAGTACACCCGCAGCGCTAAGTTGCAATGCGTGGGAGCAGCGAGATGTCGCGCACATGCAGCAAGGTAGCGTTGTGGAAGGTATTGTCAGTGGTTCATGTGCACCACCGCCGCCCTATGCTGATGGGGGTTCAGGTACAGTTGTTGAAAAAACCCATAAAAATTTAACAAGTAATTTGTACCCTCTCTTAAGTAACCATAAGGTAAATGTTTATGATGTGGATGATGTGCCTATTGTTATGTCTGCTATTTCCCATGCTGTACACATGTTAGATGCTGCACCACGGCAAACACAAGTGGTGCCACCATCTTCATCAGTGATAGTACAGGAAGTGTTATCATCCTCTGCACCCGTAGAGGAACTTGTTAACCACATACGTAGCAGTAACAGACTAAACCCCCAGCCAGGTAATAAGGTCAAAAGTAGCAGTGCGGCCGGTCTGCATCCCATCCGGACAATAACTGTTCTGAATGGGAATGCGGATGTGAACGGTGTAGTGCCCACAAGGGAAGTAGCAATGCATTGTCCTTGGACAAGAGCGGAGCTAAATTCCATAATTAATGATTTCCCCAATCCCAAAAAGGAATTAGCCAAATGTCAAAGATTTTTGAAAAATTTGGGTAGTTCTCCCGAGCCAACCAATAAAGATTGGCGAGTGTTGTTAAGGGCTTGTCTTCCACGCAATACAGACGTGACAAAATTTATCATGGATTATGTATTAGATAGAGATGTTCCCTTAACAGACGAAGTAAACCAAGGTAACATTTCCCGCATTGTAACTCAATTGGGTGTATAGTTTCCAGTAGTAGTTAACTGGAGCAAAATTTTCACCATAAAACAGAAAGAGAGTGAATCTGCAGAAGATTATTGTAACCGGGCTCTGCAGGCTATCGCCCAGTACACTGGGTTAGAAGATATTAAAGATAGCACTCACCACAGCGGAATGATTGTCACTGTACTTATGGATGGTCTAAAAGAGAACCTAAAGACCCGAGTTCAGACCTCACAGTCTGGCTGGAGGGGAGTCACTGTAGACACCCTCATAGAATCCGCTATTGAACATGATGAAAACATCTCTAAAAAGAGAGAGACCCAGAGCGAGAAACTAATGGCTGTTAGTTTCCAAGCTCTAGAAGGAATGACTGTAACATCACAGCCAGCAGACACACCTGCACCTGCACTACTACACGTCCTCACTAATCCTACACCACAGCAAACACAGCCCTACCCCACTTATCACTCACAACCACAATTCCCATACTATCCACAACCAACATATCTCTCTCAATATCCTTACCCATACCCACCACCTTTCCCTCCTGGTCAACCCACACAGCAATCCTTTCATCCACCCCACTCATGAAAGTGCTTTAATTGCAACCAACCAGGACATGTGAGTAGGAACTGTACAGCGAAGAGGGTAGGACCCCCAACCAGGGAGTACCTGGATATCCCCATAAGGGATATACACAGAGACCAGCAAATGTCCAACAGGCACCAGCTCCAATTGTGGCCGTTAATGCTTTATTGGAGAGTGCGAGTCAACGCTAGGGGTCAGGTCATACCTGTAGTCTACAGATAGTCAGGTTAACGGGAAGTACTAGGGAAGAACCGGTAATGATGGTTGATGTAGCTGGTACTAAATATTCTTTTCTTATAGACACAGGGGCGACCAGGTCAGTGATAAAATCTCCCGTTAATATACAGGTAACCAACGAGACAGTACCAGCAATGGGCGTAACGGGTAAAGTGCAACATTATCCTTTAACAAAATCCACAGAGGTCACTATCGGGCCATTGCATACCAGACATTCTTTTCTCCTGGCAGCAGCGGCTCCTACTAACCTACTGGGAAGGGATTTGTTATGTAAGATGGGATGTGTCATATATTGTACCCCTGATGGTGTATTTTTAGATATCCCAGAGAGAGTTGCGCACGAGGTGAGGGATATGTTGGACACTCCCCAAAGGATAATGTATCACTCTACCAGTTTAAGTGAGAATCCATCTCAGGTAGATCAAATGTTGTCCCAGATTCCAGATTCACTTTGGACCAAGGATGGACAGGACACTGGATTAATGGCAAATGTAAGTCCCATAATGGTAAATTTAAAAAGCGGTAGGCAAGCTCCAAAAATTCCCCAGTACCCATTAAAACAGGAGGTAGAATTAGGGGTTTATCCTATAATTGAGCAATTGTTACAGCAGGGAATTTTAGTCCGTACAGCAAGTATAGCCAACAGTCCCATTTTTCCAGTAAAGAAGGTTGGTGGGAGGGGTTATAGGCTGGTACAAGACCTTAGAGGGGTTAATAAGGTGGCAGAGAGCCAATTTCCCATAGTGCCAAATCTAGCTGTCATTCTTATACAGATCCCACCAAATGCAAACCAATTCAATGTCATTGATCTCTGTTCTGCTTTCTTCTCTGTACTTCTTCATCCTGACTGTCAGTACTTATTTGCCTTTACATACAGGGGTGTACAATACACGTGGACACGATTACCCCAAGGTTTCATAGACAGCCCCAGTATCTTTTCCCAGGCCTTACATGACTGTTTATAATCTTTTCAACCTGCCAATGGATCTGTTCTAATATAATATGTAGACAATTTATTGCTATGTTCTGATTAATTTATGTCATGTTTAAATGATACTAAACTTTTGTTGCTTCATCTCTCGCAAACAGGACACAAGGTTGCTAAGAACAAACTACAGCCATGCCAATCCAGAATTAAATACTTGGGACATTGCCTGACCCAGGGGTTACGACATCTAACTACTGATCGAATACAAGCCATACAAAACATGACACTGCCACACAAACAGCAGCAAATCCTTACCTTCTTGGGAATGCGTGGATACTGCAGAATGTGGATCCCAGGTTTCTCTATTTTGGCCTTGCCTTTACAGGACAATTTCTTCCTCAAAACCCGATCGTGTCATACACACAGAGGAACAGAGCAGGCTTTCCTTAATCTTAAGGATAGTCTGACAAAAGCTCCTGCATTGGGAATACCTGACTATGAGAAACCTTTTGATTTGTATTGTACAGAAGCTGATGGGAGCACAGTGGGTGTTCTCACACAAAAACATGGTGATGCCAGTAGGCCCGTAGCATACTACAGTGCCCAATTGGACACTGTGGCAAGATCACTCCCAACATGTTTAAGAAGTGTAGCAGCAACTGCTCTATTGGTCAGTAAAAGTGAGGACGTGGTATTGGGCCATGATATGATTGTCTATACTCCCCATGCTCTATCTGCTCTGCTGAACTCTGCCCAAATCAGACATGTCTCTTCAGCTAGATTCACCAAATGGGAACTAGCTCTAATATCACCCGCAAACATCACCGTTAAATGATGCAATACGTTAAACCCAGCAATGTATTTACCATCTGTGCAATGTGATGCACAAAGTGTGGAGGGAGACGAGTTGCTGGCAGAAAAAAGTGAGTTCAGTGGGCATAGTGATGCACTTGATTGTATGGAATATCTAAACCAGACCTTTACTGCAAGACCTGACATATGTGACACACCTTTAGAGAATGTAGATGTGACATTTTACAAGGACGGGAGTTGTCACAGACAAACAGACACATGTGAAGTATGTACAGGTTATGCTGTTATAAATGACAAGGACATCATAGAAGCTGAACCCCTTGGTCCTCCTCACTCAGCCCAGGTGGCGGAGTTAGTAGCACTAAGAAGAGTGTGTGAATTGGCAGCAGGCAAATCTGCTAACATTTACACTGACTCCAGGTATGCGTTCGGAGTGGTACACAATTTCAGAGCTCTATGGCGTCTGAGAAATTTTATGACAGCAGCAGGCATACCAGTTGCACATTCCAGACATATAAAAGGATTTCTAAAAGCAATTCAACTGCCCAAAACAGTGGCAGTAATTAAGTGTAAAGCCCATACATGTGAGGAAGATCCAGTGTCACTGGGCAACAACAGGGCAGACGAAGCTTCCAAATGGGCAGCAGGTTTAAAAATGAATGTAACAACTGAACAAATAATGATGTTCCAAACGATTAACATGATGAAATTAATTGAGATGCTAAATTTGTGTTCCATCCAGGAAAAAGCAGTCTGGAGGTCGAAGGGATGTGGACAGGAGTCCTCTGGACTTTGGAGAGATGGACAAGGTAAGCCGGTGGCACCCAAGGCATACTACCCAAGCTTGGAGGAGGCAGCACACGGTCTGACTCACTTGGGAAAATCAAGCTGAGAAGAGAGCGATGTCCTGTTTGACATGCTTAAGGAAGAATGTTGGACAAACTATACCAACTGAGCTATCCCACATCCCCCCGACAGACGGACCTTTCCAGATGATACAAATTGATTTCATCCAAATACCACCCTGCAGGAATCTCAAGTATGTATTAGTTTGTACAAGATGTATGCTCTAATTGGGTAGAGACCTATCCAGCTGCCACAAATACTGCTGTGTTTACTACTAAAAAGATTGTACAGGAATTTGTATGCAGATACGGTATCCCCAGAATTATTGAAGGTGATAGGGGTATCCATTTCACCGGTGACGTCTTCCAGAATATGTGTAAATTGATGGGTATTAATAGTAAACTTCCCACCCCATATCGACCCCAGGCCAGTGCCAAGGTGGAGAGAGTGAATGGCACTATTAAAAATAAATTAAGTAAGATCATGGCTGAAACTGGACTAGGATGGCCAGAAGCACTACCGTTGGTCCTACATAGCATAAGGACCACTCCTAGGCCTCCTCTTAATCTGTCCCCCTTTGAAATACTGTTTGGTAGACAACCTCATTTAATTGTAAGTCCACGGGAAGACCTGAAAAGTAACAACGAGGTCACTGTAAAGTATCTTATAACAATGAGTAAACAGTTGAAGCAGCAGCAGCAGCAGAAACTGAAATTATTGGCACCCGATATGCCCGAGACAAACTGTCAAACCTGGAGAATTTGTTATGATCCAAAATTTTTTACGCTCAGGTTGTTTGATAGATCGATGGGAAGGTCCGTACCAGGTGTTGTTGACGAGTACCACATCCTTAAAGGTGGCCGAGAGAGATACCTGGGTCCATTCCACTCACTGCAGGAAGGTTAACCAATCGGTGGACATACAGAGTGGAGTTGAGGCAGATAATGAGGATCTGGCAATTGCGATCCTGTTCCGGGAGGATTAAAAATAGTTTCCATTATCTTGGTTTGTCAGGGGATTTCCGGTTTCTGTGATGGTGGACAGATAGAGGAGATGGGAGCTGATGCTGGTGTTAATAGAGTGGAATCGAGAGGAGGAGTGTTACACCAAATCAGGGGAATGTCTGACCAATTTTAGTACAGTAAATTGTTAAGAGATATGGATACCAGTATTAAGGAAGAACTGTATTACAATCCTGAGTTAGAATGTACTGTATGACAATGTAATCTGAATTTGTGTGGTTGTGCATAAATCTATAGTTTATTTTATTTTAAGTCATCTTAGGTAACGCAGTCCCAATCCCCCTTTCCAAACTCCCCTTATAGGCAAGATGAGTTCCCACATCCTGCCAATAATCCCTTGAGGATCCGCAGATGGCGTATAAGGGTTGTTTTACCCTCCTTGAGACGCATTATCTAATGGTTCAAATGACCAAACTGTGTCATACCATAATAACATTAAATGGTATATTCTCATGCATGGCTAAACAGATTCAAAATAGGTTGTTATAGCGTTTGATTGACTATCAAAGGGTGGACTGTCAAAGCCAGATAATTGGCTAAGACAGAATCTGTTTACAATTGGAATCTGCACGACGCCATCTTGCGAATGGCAAACTAGACACCATTTTACAATTAGACGCCATTTTTTAGCTATAACTAAAATAAAATCATTACAATAAACATTTAGGGTTGACAAGACGGGTTTTGTGGATTTGTCTGTGACAAGTGATTGTAGAATAAACAAAGATACAGTGAGCATTTGCTCTGCACACAGAACAGTATACCTATGAAAATTGAACCACAATACAGACATTGATATACTCAGACAGAGGCCCTGATTCAGAGCCGGACACTCTGACAGAGCGCTCGCTCTGAATCAGGGCCGGTCCTCTTACTTTTTGTAGCGGCCTCCTGGCCGCTCGCATAGCTGTGGGTGACCACCCACAGCTATAGCGAGCGGCCAAAATGATGGTTGCGATGGTCAAGACCATCGCGACCATCGGGCTTGCAATGAGACCCTGCAGTAGGGTCTCGCTGCCGCAAGCCCTGGAGTGCTTTTGGCTCTATCAGAGCCAAAAGCACTCCCACTGACATCACTAGTGATGTCAGTGGGGCTGGCCCTAGACGGTAGGCGTTCCCAAGGGAACGCCTCCGTCTGGGCAGCCACGCCCCCAGCACAGGGGGTGTGCTGTCAATCACCATCAACAGCACGCCCCCTTTGGTGCGAGACCCATAACGACGGCTTGGTCATCGTTATTCGGGTCTCGCGCATGCGCACGACGGAGCCGCCTCCGTCGTGTGCATGCGCACTTGGGCAACATCGACACGCTTGCGAGCGCTAAGCGCTCGTGAACAGGTCTGAATCAGGCCCAGAGTGAATTAGGAAACCATTGTTAGGCATTTAAGTTATCGATAGCCATTGTAGTCCGTTAGTATCTGATGTGGTTTAAGCTAAATAAACCAGTGTATTTATGTCTGAGGCTTAAACGAATTAGCCTTGCCTTTGTGATTTCATTAGACATCGTTTGATCATCTGTGTAAACCCCATAGCCTGTCATTTTTGTAAATCCAGACGAATAATGTCAAAACCAAGAAATTCATAGAGAGAGATATATATATATATATATATATACAGTTGCTATTTCATACACACGGGCGCATACCCGCAAAGCGCTAACTAGCATCCTTTCCTCATATTCCTAATGCTCACATATTACACAATTACATAAAAAAAAAGGTTCCGCATTAATAAAGGTTATTTACCAAAGTGTTATATATATTTGCAATGATGTGAAGTGCATGTTATATGATATTTATGGTTTAGTACATAATAAGTAGATCATGTTTGGTGCCATTCTGATCCGCTGTGTATTTGCAGATCTCCGGTACTATTGGTGGGGAAATCGCTACAAGCATCTGCAAGTTATGAACTATAGGGAATTAGGTGATAGAATGTACAATGTATGAAGTGTTCAGTGCTTAGTTATGCAGCAGGAAAAAGTACACAAAGAGCCACTGGGAAGCTCAACTTCTCAAGTACAAACAGACTAATGAACTAAGGGCCTGATTCAGACCCGGTCGTAAGCGCTGTGCGCTCACAACCGGGTCAATGGCAGGCCAGTGCACATGTGC
Source organism: Taudactylus pleione (assembly GCA_031769625.1). NCBI lineage: Eukaryota > Metazoa > Chordata > Amphibia > Anura > Myobatrachidae > Taudactylus > Taudactylus pleione. The sequence continues at coordinate 43,373 of JAUIMM010001982.1, read as the reverse complement.
ACGACGGAGCCGGCTCCGTCGTGCGCATGCACTAGACCCCGATAGCTACGGGCAATCCGTCGCTCCGGGTCTCTTACCAAAGGGGGCATGTTGTCGATGTCGAGTGACAGCACGCCCCCTTTGGTGGGCTTGCCGGGGGCATGGCTGCCCAGACGGAGGTGTTCCCATGGGAACGCCTACCATCTGGGGCCGGCCCCACTGACATCACAAGTGATGTCAGTGGGAGAGCTTTCGGCACTCTTAGAGCCAAAAGCTCTCTGGGGCTTGCGGCAATGAGACCCTACCACAAGGGTCTCGTTGCAAGCCCGATGGCCGCTTGCTATAGCTGGTCACCCACAGCTATGCGAGCGGCCAGGAGGCCGGTCTGAAAAAAAATGCCCGGCCCTGATTCAGCTCTCTGACCCCAGTCTGGATTCTTCTTGCTGTGCTGTTGAAGGAGGTTTCTAATGCTGATGTCGGTATCTGGGCCCAGAGCGTGTGCGTATATAACAACTGTACCTTGGGTCTGTATGATTTATTTGCACTTATTATATTAGATCACAGTGTGTAACTCTCTGTACTTTTCTTGAATAATAACTTTTGTGCGTTGGACCACAAGTGCCAAAGTCTGAGAGCATTTATTGGGGTGTGCGACTGGTCATAGCACTACTTAGCGCCATCTATGTTTAGAGGTTTATAGGCAGAATTGTCTAGAGGTTTACAGGCAGGATTTTACCAAGGTTTAATCAGGATATAACAAGATTTACTGTATAAAGTACAGAACCTCAATTTATTTGGTGAACCTCATATAGAGCTAGGATAGGCTGTGGTCTTATTCTTCTTACTTCATCTCAAAGCCTTTTACCTCTTACAACAGGAGTGGAAACCTTTAGCAATGGGCCTGGGATAATATTGTGGGCTCCAGCACTCTAGTGGAGGTGGGCCGCTATAAACATGACAGTTTCTAGGCAAACCTGCTCCCAGGTGGAAACATCCAAAAGTGTCTCCCACCCCAATAAAGCACACTCTAAAGATGAGAAATGTGATAGCAGATTTGTGTAGTGCAAACATTTTTGGAGGAGAGATGGGATTGTGTAGAAAATGACAAGTCTGCCATTAAAAAGTAGCATTCTCTATGATGGCATATAACCCTGGGATGTTTGCACTCCGGGAAATGAAAATGATGCTGCCAAATCCACCCAGTTAATTATCTATTGGCTCATTATAACAGGAGACACTAAAAATTTTGGAACGGCTGCCCTTTTTCTAGAGTAGAAAATGAACAAGTTTAGGGGTCTAGTTACTAAGCAGTGTTAGGAGACAGAGTGAAAAGTGATAAGGTACCAGCCAATCAGCTCCCAACTATCATTTTTCAAACACAGCCTGTGAGATGACAGGAGCTGATTGGCTGGCACCTTATCACTTTTCACTCTGTCTCCTAACACTGCTTAGTAAATAGACCCCTTAGATTTGTAGTAACATTATGCAATTCTTGGCTTACTTCTGCGGGGATCAGCAAACTGCTCTGTGACATATCATCCTTCCATATCTGTTTCTTTCTCACGACAGCCAGTATTAAAAAAAAATCTATTATACATTTCAATTGCTGGTACAACACATGTTATTTATAGAAAGGGTACATGGTGCATATAGCTTTGAAGTTCTGCTTTATATATGGAAAAGCAGCAAAACGCAGAAATGTTACCCAGCCTTATTCTGTGCACACTCACAAAAGGGCTCATTCTGAGATGGGAGGAAACTAAAAAATGCAAATAGCTTTGACATACTCAGCTACTTTTGTGAAGGGGAAAGACGCAGCCAATCACAGATGGGGGCGGGGCTGGGCGTTTGTCATCATGCATTCCATACCAGGATTTATTTAAATAGCAAGGGAATGATCAGTTTTAAGTTATTAGCACTCTGTTATTTAATTGTATTTGAGTTTAGTGAATAAATGTAACAAGTGTTTGTGCAACCGATTCATCTAGTTTCTTATTTATTGTGGATGCGGGTGTTTGGTGCAGCTCTTTTTTCACTAGTAATTCTGCATTTGGAAAAACAAAATTCAAAAAGTCTTTCAAGCATAATTTTGCCTTAATTGTTTCCAATAGTTCTCAAACTCTACCAGATACATTGATAAATTGTAGGAAAGTATTCAGGTGGCTGATGTCCTTTTGGCACCTATTGTTTAATCAGGTGTAATGAATCCATTATGCATACTAGTGTAATAAGTAAATTAGATAAGTATACAAAGTGTAAAGTGCTTATTTAATGTGCAAAGTGAATGTGTATCAATAGGTAACAAAGATCAGGTTTATATAAAATACAGACTTGTAGCCCATAGACTGTTTCCTCCTCACTAGGGTCAGGTCCCTTTAAGTTCTGTAGCTAGTAGAGTTGAGAGTAGGAGAATTCAATACAGTAAATGCACCATCAATCAAAAAGTAAACCCAACGCGTTTTATATTTTATTTGGACTGCCATAGAGGGACGAAATGGTTTTTTTAAACTATTGTTATTTATTGAACTGAATATTAACATTATTTCCCGCTGCACACATACCAACAGACAGATAAGACTAAAGCTGCATACACACATAAGGGAAAAATGAACGAAAATTGTTTACTAAAATCATTCATTTACTAAATGTAATAAACAATATTTTTGAACTACAAACGATTTTTGCATATTCCCTTACTGAAAATCATTGAGTTGGTCAGTCTGACTGAACTACAAACTACAAACGTGAACGCGCATGAACGATAATCGTTCATCGTTTTAACTAAGAAAATTAACAATTTTTTCAACGATTGAAAGATAAACGATATTGTTAACGATAATCGTTCAAAAAATCATTATGTGTGTATGCACCTTAAGAGCTGCAGGTATTTAAGTGCTACAGATGTGCCCTCACTAACCTATTTTCAAATGGCATCATTTGAAAATCGATTATGCCATAGATTACGCCATAGATTATGTGACCTAACTGTACAATGCATCATGCCACACAGTTTTGTAGTAAGTATGTGTCACTAATACACTAGTGCAAACAGTGCCACTGGCAGCGGTGTGCAAATCAGAATCTAACCTGGGGAAAAAGGCAGAAGACAAAGACCTGAGGAGAGTGAGCCGCACCAGGCATGATTTGTTGAATTTTTCTAGAATCCAACTATCATTGAGCCTGATATTTAAAGTTAGTGATTTAGTAGTTTGAAAACTTGTGTTCCATAAATCTTCATGAAGTATTTAATTTAGAAGATTATCCTAATTTATGAAAGGTAGTGGAACAGTTTTATATTCATAATGATAGAAAATCTGATAGATTGATGATATTGCTCCTTTTTAAAATGTACTGTTTAAGGCTAATCTTTCAAATTAAGAAAAGAAGTATAAAGGTGTTTTACCACAATAATAAACTGACAAGCATAACTTAAGGTGATTGAATACATTTTTGAGTTCTGTGTTGTCTAATGGTGTTGTTTTTATTTAATATATTTCAATGCAATTTATCCATATGTTGTTGTGAACTAAACCACTGAATATACGTATAATGTACAGTACCCCGTGGTTTTTCAAAAATAGAATTTTCTCATCTGTTGTACCCGAATAGTGGATTGAACTAGTTATATAGAATTTTATAATAAAATATGTGGGAAGTTCTTAATGAATTATTAAGAAAATGTGTGACTGTGGGATGTGTATTATAATGTATATATGTTGTTAGCTATGTTTATGTTATAATGTAACTGTGGGGTGTGTGTAATAACACTGTACAACAAATTAATACTTTTAATTTGTTTCCTTTCTAAAAATAGTCATACATTACTAATTTGAGGTCAAGAAAAAGTAAAATGATTTCAGAATGTTTTTACTAGCTCTATTTTTTGAGCTACACTACTTGCACTATACTATATGTACATTAGTAATTTAGTCATAGTGAAAAGCTATTTTAAAATAATCTGATATTTTCTTGATAGAAAATAAACAACAGTTGTTTTAATTCAATCAATCACAAATAAGAACACAAAACAAAACAAACATACAGCATACGAAACAAACATACAGCATAGGAAACAAACATACAGCATAGGAAACAAACATACAGCATACGAAACAAACATACAGCATAGGAAACAAACATACAGCATACGAAACAAACATACAGCATAGGAAAGTACTATCTAATATAATGGCCTATTCATGGGGGTGCTTTCTCTTTGCTTGTCGCTTGTACTCCTCTTCTGGGGCATCTCTTGTCACTGTCTAACAGTAGTGATTCACCTACCCTGATATCTTTGTTCCATTGCTGAAATGTCTTGGTGGAATCGCTCACTATGCTTGTCACTCAGTGCACCACAGTTATCTTGTGTGGGTAATCCCGTGAATCACATATATTTAAATAGAGGAGGGGACAAATAAGTGATTAATTTAATTGGGTCATTAGGCCCCGCCCCCTCTGTGTGGAATGCAGGTTGCTGGCAAGATTCTCTCTATTCTGCCCACGTCACTAGGAATACCCCTACATCGTCATAAATGGGCTATATCTTGGAACTCAGAGCTAACTGAGAGTTTTAAATGTCATATTCATTCTTTGCATGCTGAAATCAATTAGAAGTAACTATTTTCACATCGGAAACATTTTCATTGTTGTGCAGTGTAATGTATAGCTGGTGTTAGCTGTGTATATGTGATAATGTAACTGAAAACCACTAATTAAAGAAAAACAAATAAACTAAAAAAAAACATGCAACTGAAAAAACAAATAAATAAAATAAATGCAAAGAATAAGAATGAAAGTTAGCAAGTGCAGTATATAATGTTTAGGCTCTTTTTTCCGGATAATTAGGGTGCCCGCTGCTGTGATGCAATGCTGCAGGTGAACCTCCCTATCTTACCCTAAACCTTGTTCAGACGTGGAGTCCCTTCGCCTGGACTTCCCTCCGGCGCCGGTAATTGCTTGCCGGCGCTCTGCAGTGAATGGACACTCACGCTGAGTCCCATCTTCTGTGCAGGGGTAGCGGCTTACTCCAGTCTCGATCTTGCCTCCGGCATTCTTTCTGGCTTGCAGCTCTATAAGGAAAGAGCAGTTGGCGGGTGTATGGTGAAGGCCCAACGCGTTTCATCCATGTTCACGTTTCAGTCAGCAATGAACAATGACCTTTTCAAGACAGTCAACCATACAACAAATCAACAATACCATAACCGCAGCTGGAACACTATGCATATTTATATATCTTTTTAGAAATTTGAAATCTTAGGTGTTGCCATACTTACTGTATAATGAATATTTTATAGTGGTAGAAAATGAGAGACTTTTTTGGGATGTTTTTAGCTATTTACCCCAAAAATATTTGATATGCATTTGCAATTTTTATAAGCTTATTCTATAATAAATCTAATTGCCTGATTCTTTTTGTACGTTGAGGAATTCTAGTATAAGTTTTCATTGAGCCAATTAATAATATATTGAGATTTGGAACTCCGAGTACTCCATCTCTGTATCTATACCTGTATATTGTTGGTCTTTAGATTCTAGAGGGACAAATATAAAAGTGACAGATAAAACTGACAAAGAGACTATGGCAAGGGGACCCCATACTGTGGGTCTACCTGCTGTTGTGCTACCAGCCCTGGCTAGTGCTGGAAGTAGCAATATCATTGACCCCACAATTTTGGTCCCCACAATTATCTTATTTTTTATAAAAAAAATATTATAATTATTTTTAGCGGTTAAGGAAAGATCCGTGAGGATGATCATCTTCAGCATGGATGTTGCACCAGGATCGAGGCAGCTGCAACTGATAAACCCCCTGCATGAGGTCCATGGTGTGAGGCATTGGAATGTTGTCTTGGATTTAATGGTAACATTATATTTCAGTCTTGATTTAAATAATATAGTCTATGTTTAAAATACTTATGGGGCAATCATTTTCTGTTTTCTTGTTCTTAAAGACAGCAATTCGGGGGCGTGGCTTGGAGGTCCTTCGGTGCAGTCGCATCCACCGAGAGCTCCGGGTGATTGAGGGCCTAAACCTGCCATATCCCTGCACTAGACATCCATATTTGCCCTCGGGGTTCCTAATAGCCTCCAGATCCTCCTGTCAGGGCTCTGACATCTAGCTGTGCCTACCAGCTACCTTCTCCCTCCAGAGGCCTACTCGCAGCTCCAGATCCCAGGCCTCGAGTTAGTGCCTGATCTCCGGCCCGGCGGACAGCAGATCCCAGCTGCCGTGACCTACCTGATGGAGGCTCCAATGCTTGCCCTCCTGTGTGGCGCCCCGGACTCCGATACTAGCACCCGGAATGTTTGTTACAGAGCTCCGGCTCCCGCGATATGCCAAGCGGAGTTCCTGGAGTTTGCCACGATCACCAGTGGCCTGCCGCCTCACGTGGTCCCCCTGAAGCTCCTGACTCCCAAACTCAGGTGAGCCTTTGGGCCCCAGTTTCTCCCTCAGTGGGCTCCATCAACACCCCTGCAGGGCTCCGGAGCCCGATTTCAATTAGCCACTGCTTGCTCCTCTGCTAGGCCTCCTATTGGCACCTGGCCCCTGGACTCTAACCAGCAGTTGTGTTCCAGTTCCCTATCAGAGTGCCCCAGCACTAGCGGCCATCACGCTACTCAATCAGCGCAGCGACCCGCAGCCATCCCTGTAGACCAAGGGGAGTTGGGATAGCTGTGTCAAGTAGCTGTTTCACATTACAGCCCTGTGATTACACCTTTTGCTAGCCTTGCTATTGCATTTACTTCTTCAACCTTGTGCAGAGTGACAACTCTCTCCCCGGTTATCTACATTAGTTCCCACTGAGGTGTTTTAGTTACCGATGCAGCATTGACTCCCTCCATCTCTGGTCTGCAAGTTATATTTTGGACTTCCTGCTGTAATTATACTAGGGGTGTGCACCGGCCACTTTTCGTGTTTTGTGTTTTGGTTTTGGATCTGGATCTTTCTTCGTGTTTTGGATCTGGATTGGTTTTGCCAAAACCACCCTTCCGTGTTTTGGGTTCTGGGTTTTGTGTTTTGGATCTGTATTTTTTTGAAAAAAAGCATAAAAACAGCTAAAATCACAGAATTTGTAGGTTTTTCTGCTCCTATGCTATTATTAACCTCAATAACCTTAATTTCCACTCATTTCCAGTCTATTCTGAACACCTCACACCTCACAATAGTGTTTTTATGTCCAAAAGGTTGCACCGAGGTAGCTGGATGACTATGCTAAGCGACACGAGTGGGCGGCACAAACACGTGACCCATCTAGGAGTGACACTGCAGTGGCAGACAGGATGGCAGTTAGAAAAACTAGGCCCCAAACTGTACATAATGCAAAGAAAAAAAGAGGTGCAAGATGGAATTGTCCTTGGGCCCTCCCACCCACCCTTATGTTGTATAAACAGGACATGCACACTTTAACAAATCAATCATTTCAGCGCCAGGGTCTGCCACACAACTGTGGCTGAAATGATTGGTTCGTTTGGGCCCCCACAAAACAAGCTGGCAATTAATGTGTCCCTGCACAAACTGGCTCTACGGAGGCAAGATGTCATCCTCATCCTCCTCATCCACCGATTCCTCACCCTCTTCAGTGTGTACATCCTCATCCTCACAAAGTATTAACTCGTCCCCACTTGAATCCACCACCACAGGTCCCTCTGTACGTTCTGGAGGCTGGTCTCCCTGGAAGAGCTGATAATTCATTTTGATGAACATCATCTTCTCCACATTCTGTGGAAGCAACCTCCTACGCCTTTCGCTGACAAGGTTCCCGGCTGCACTAAACACTCTTTCGGAGTACACACTGGAGGGGGGGCAACTCAGGTAAAATAGAGCCAGTTTGTACAGGGGCCTCCAAATTGCCTCTTTTTCCTGCCAGTACAGGTATGGACTGTCTGACATGCCTACTTGGATGCTGTCACCGATGTAATCCTCCACCATTCTGTCAATGGTGACAGTATCATATGCAGTGACAGTAGACATGTCAGAAATTGTTGCCAGGTCCTTCAGTCCGGACCAGATGTCCAAACTTGGTCCTGCCTGCCCTGCATCACCACCAGCGGGTTGCTTAGGATACCTAAGTTTTTTCCTGGCAGCCCCAGTTGCGGGAGAAAATGAAGAAGGAGCCGTTGACGTGTCACGTTCCGCTTCAGCTGACAGTGTGTTCACCAGCAGGTCTTTGCACCTCTGCAGGCTTGTGTCGGCCGGAAAGAGAGACACCACATAGGCTTTAAACCTAGGATCGAGCACGGTGGCCAAAATGTAGTGGTCTGATTTCAACAGATTGACCACCCTGGAATCCTGGCAAAGCGAATGAAGGGCTTCATCCACAAGTCCCACATGCCGAGCGGAATCGCTCCGTCTTAGCTCCTCCTTCACTTTCTCCAGCTGCTTCTGCAAAAGCCTGATGAGGGGAATGACCTGACTCAAGCTGGCAGTGTCTGAACTGACTTCACGTGTGGCAAGTTCGAAGGGCTGAAGAACCTTGCACAACACGGAAATCATTCTCCACTGCGCTTGAGTCAGGTGCATACCCCCTCCTTTGCCTATGTCATAGGTGGATGTATAGGCTTGTATGGCCTTTTGCTGCTCCTCCATCCTCTGAAGCATATAGAGGGTTGAGTTCCACCGCGTCACAACCTCTTGCTTCAGGTGATGGCGGGGCAGGTTCAAGAGTGTTTGCTGGCGCTCCAGTCTTCGGCACGCAGTCGCTGAATGGCGAAAGTGGCCAGAAATTTTTCGGGCCACCCAAAGCGTCTCCTGCACGCCCCTGTCGCTTTTCAGAAAATTCTGCACCACCAAGTTTATTGTGTGAGCAAAACATGGGACGTGCTGGAATTTGCCCAGATGTAATGCCCGCACAATATTGGTGGCGTTGTCAGATATCACAAATCCCCAGGAGAGTCTAAGTGGGGTAAGCCACTGGGCGATGATTTCCCTCAGTTTCTCTAAGAGGTTGTCGGCGGTGTGCCTCTTACTGAAACCGGTGATACACAGCGTAGCCTGCCTTGTAACGAGCTGGCGTTTCTGAGATGCTGCTACTGGTGACGCTGCTGCTGTTGCTGCGTAAGGTGATACATCTACCCAGTGGGCTGTCACAGTCATATAGTCCTTAGTCTGCCCTGTTCCACTTGTCCACATGTCCGTGGTTAAGTGGACATTGTGTACAACGGCATTTTTCAGGACACTGAGGACACTTTTTCTGACGTTTCTGTACAGTCTCGGTATCGCCTGCCTAGTGAAGTGGAATCTAGACGGGATTTGGAACCGGGGACACACTACCTCCATCAATTGTCTAAATCCCACTGCACTAATGGCGGATACCGGACGCACGTCTAACACCAACATAGCAGTCAAGGCCTCAGTTATACGTTTTGCTTCAGGATGACTGCTGTCGTACTTCATCCTCCTCGCTAAGGACTGTTGGAGGGTCAATTGTTTAGTAAAAGTAGTGGTGTTCCTACTTCCTCTCTGGGATGATGAACGACTCCCAGCAGCAGCAGCAACAGCAGCAGCGGCAGCAGTAGGCGTAGCAATGCAGGATCCTCCGGAGGAATCCCGGATAGGAGAGTCAGTCATGCCAGTGATATGGCCTGCAGGACTACTTCCGATCCTGACTAAGGAGGAAATTGACGAGGAGGGAGTTGACGGTGTGGTTTGCAGGCGCTTGGATACAACAGGACAACGGGATTTAGGTGTCCCTGGACTGCTTACGGTCTGAGCCAAAGTTTCTGAACTTGACAGTAACTTTTTATGAACGCGCTGCAGGTGCCATATAAGGGAGGATGTTCCTAGGTGGTTGACGTCCCTACCCCTACTTATTTCACCTTTGCATATGGTACATATGGCAAGACAGTTGTTGTCCGGATTTGGATAGAAATATTGCCAGACCAAAGAGGTGGAATGTTTGGTCTTCTGCCCAGGCATGACCGTGATGGGCTTTTTCATCCCACGGACAACAACTGTCTCCCCCGGAGCCTGATTTAAACAAACCACATCACCATCAGAATCCTCCTCACCAACTTCCTCCTCAGCGCCAGCTACACCAGTATCCTCATCCTGTTGTACTTCAACAGTGACATCTTCAATTTGCATATCAGCAAGTGGACTGTGGGTGCTCCTTTCAGCACTTGCAGGGGGCGTGCAAATGGTGGAAAGAGCCACCTCTTCCCGTCCAGTGCTGGGAAGGTCAGGCATCGCAACCACCACCACACTTGGACTCTCCTTGGGGATTTGTGATATCTTCTTAGAAAGCACAGTTCATCGCTGTGCTTTTGCCAGCTTAACTCTTTTGATTTTTTTAGTGGGAGGAGTGCTTCCATCGTCATGTGAAGCTGAACCACTAGTCATGAACATACTAGGGATCGACCTTAGCCGTTCCTTGCCACTCCGTGTCGTAAATGGCATATTGGCAAGTTTACGTTTCTCTTCAGCTGATTTAAATGTCTTTTTCAAGGTCATTTTCCTGAACTTTGCCATTTGGGATTGTATGTGCCCTCTACTATGACATTGGGCATCGGCCTTGGCAGACGACGTTGATGGCATGTTATCGTCTATGTCATGACTAGTGGCAGCAGCTTCAGCACTAGGAGGAAGTGGTTCTTGATCTTTCTCTATTTTATTTTTATCGGAGAAAGTTTGGTCCTCCATTTATGTTATATCGATTTGATATATACGTGCGGCTAAACACAGAAAATAATTTTTTTTTTGGTTTGGACTGGAGTGTACTTTGTGGGTTACAGCACCCTTTAACGGTCAAGCCAGCCGGCCCTTTACTTATGACACAGGCGCACTCTTGGCACTACTTTGTTGATGCACGTGCGGCTACTGCGCACACAATTCACAAACACAGAAAATAATTTTTTTTTGGTTTGGACTGGAGTGTACTTTCGGGGGTTACAGCACCCTTTAACGGTCAAGCCAGCCGGCCCTTTACTTATGACACAGGCGCACGCTTGGCACTACTTTGTTGATGCACGTGCGGCTACTGCGCACACAATTCACAAACACAGAAAATAATTTTTTTTTAGGTTTGGACTGGAGTGTACTTTCGGGGGTTACAGCACCCTTAACGGTCAAGCCAGCCGGCCCTTTACTTATGACACAGGCGCACGCTTGGCACTACTTTGTTGATGCACGTGCGGCTACTGCGCACACAATTCACAAACACAGAAAATAATTTTTTTTTTGGTTTGGACTGGAGTGTACTTTCGGGGGTTACAGCACCCTTAACGGTCAAGCCAGCCGGCCCTTTACTTATGACACAGGCGCACGCTTGGCACTACTTTGTTGATGCACGTGCGGCTACTGCGCACACAATTCACAAACACAGAAAATAATTTTTTTTTGGTTTGGACTGGAGTGTACTTTCAGGGGTTACAGCACCCTTTAACGGTCAAGCCAGCCGGCCCTTTACTTATGACACAGGCGCACGCTTGGCACTACTTTGTTGATGCACGTGCGGCTACTGCGCACACAATTCACAAACACAGAAAATAATTTTTTTTTTGTTTGGACTGGAGTGTACTTTCGGGGGTTACAGCACCCTTTAACGGTCAAGCCAGCCGGCCCTTTACTTATGACACAGGCGCACTCTTGGCACTACTTTGTTGATGCACGTGCGGCTACTGCGCACACAATTCACAAACACAGAAAATAATTTTTTTTTAGGTTTGGACTGGAGTGTACTTTCGGGGGTTACAGCACCCTTAACGGTCAAGCCAGCCGGCCCTTTACTTATGACACAGGCGCACGCTTGGCACTACTTTGTTGATGCACGTGCGGCTACTGCGCACACAATTCACAAACACAGAAAATAATTTTTTTTTGGTTTGGACTGGAGTGTACTTTCGGAGGTTACAGCACCCTTTAACGGTCAAGCCAGCCGGCCCTTTACTTATGACACAGGCGCACGCTTGGCACTACTTTGTTGATGCACGTGCGGCTACTGCGCACACAATTCACAAACACAGAAAATAATTTTTTTTTAGGTTTGGACTGGAGTGTACTTTCGGGGGTTACAGCACCCTTAACGGTCAAGCCAGCCGGCCCTTTACTTATGACACAGGCGCACGCTTGGCACTACTTTGTTGATGCACGTGCGGCTACTGCGCACACAATTCACAAACACAGAAAATAATTTTTTTTTTGGTTTGGACTGGAGTGTACTTTCGGGGGTTACAGCACCCTTAACGGTCAAGCCAGCCGGCCCTTTACTTATGACACAGGCGCACGCTTGGCACTACTTTGTTGATGCACGTGCGGCTACTGCGCACACAATTCACAAACACAGAAAATAATTTTTTTTTTGGTTTGGACTGGAGTGTACTTTCGGGGGTTACAGCACCCTTAACGGTCAAGCCAGCCGGCCCTTTACTTATGACACAGGCGCACGTTTGGCACTACTTTGTTGATGCACGTGCGGCTACTGCCTGTTTTAGAGCGACAAATAACCATTAGAACCCTTGAGCATGTGCCTGCGCACACAATTCACAAACACAGAAAATAATTTTTTTTTTGGTTTGGACTGGAGTGTACTTTCGGGGGTTACAGCACCCTTAACGGTCAAGCCAGCCGGCCCTTTACTTATGACACAGGCGCACGTTTGGCACTACTTTGTTGATGCACGTGCGGCTACTGCGCACACAATTCACAAACACAGAAAATAATTTTTTTTTTGGTTTGGACTGGAGTGTACTTTCGGGGGTTACAGCACCCTTAACGATCAAGCCAGCCGGCCCTTTACTTATGACACAGGCGCACGCTTGGCACTACTTTGTTGATGCACGTGCGGCTACTGCGCACACAATTCACAAACACAGAAAATAATTTTTTTTTTGGTTTGGACTGGAGTGTACTTTCGGGGGTTACAGCACCCTTAACGGTCAAGCCAGCCGGCCCTTTACTTATGACACAGGCGCACGCTTGGCACTACTTTGTTGATGCACGTGCGGCTACTGCGCACACAATTCACAAACACAGAAAATAATTTTTTTTTGGTTTGGACTGGAGTGTACTTTCGGGGGTTACAGCACCCTTTAACGGTCAAGCCAGCCGGCCCTTTACTTATGACACAGGCGCACGCTTGGCACTACTTTGTTGATGCACGTGCGGCTACTGCGCACACAATTCACAAACACAGAAAATATATTATTTTTTTAGCACTTGGGGGGAGCACCCCTGATGGACAGAGCACCCCCTGGACAACACTACAGCACCCCTTTAGGACTGGGACACTGCACAGGACTTTGGAGTGGACACAGCCCCTATGGAGAACTGACTGCACAACACAGTCCAGCCAGCCCCTATGGACTTTGAAGTAGTGGACACAGCCCCTATTAACAACAGCAGCACAGCACAACACAGCCAGCCCCTATGGACTTTGAAGTAGTGGACAACAGCAGCACTACACTACACTACACTACACAGCACTAACTCCCACCCTCCCTCTTCACTGTCCACAGCCGAGTGAGAAAATGGCGCCGACGCGGGTACCTTATATAGGATCCAAAACCCGCGAGACTCGGAAGGCGGGATGATGACGTTTTGCCTCGATGTCAGATCCGAGTCAGGCGGGAAAAGTCGAGCCTGACTCGGATCGGACTCGGATCGGGGGGGCTCGGGGGGGTTCGGATTTCAGAAATCCGAACCCGCTCACCCCTAAATTATACTAATTGTTATGTGACACCCCATATACTGCTACTCCTTTCCAGGAGCTACTAGCATGACCAATTGTTTTTTTTTCTTTTTTTGTCATTTTTCCCTACACTGGTATCTTTTTTTATAGGACTTATGAGTAGAGCGAGTACCAGAGCCAACAAAAAAGGCACGCAAGATATTACGCAGCACTTCTCTCGACGAGACAAACAACCCTCTGTCACTTTGCCAATTTCTTGCATACCACCCTTAGTGATGGATCCCAGATCAGCTCCTTCCACCAAAGAAGATATTCAGTCTCTTCAAGCTATGATTCTAGACCTTAAATCCTCTTTTACATCTGCCCTTCAATCGGCCATTGGAGAACTCAAATCTGATTTAACGGTCTTGAACACTCGTACATCATCTTTGGAGTCTCGTGTGGAAAAGCATCAGGAATTTCAAGAGATAGTTGGTCGAGATATGGACTATTTGCAAAATGAGCTGAACTTCCTTCGTGATAAAATTGAGGATCTTGAAAACCGAGAGGCGGAATAATCGGCACATTCGCAATATCCCCGAAACAATTAATGCATCTGACCTGGATTCATATCTTAAGAGAATATTTGTCTTGCTGGTGTCATCGTTGACAGTGGATTCCATCCAGTTGGAACGGGCCCATCGAGGGTTACGCCTATACCAAAGGATTTTGACCCTCCCCATGATATGGTTCTTAAATTTCTATCTTTTAAGACCAAAAAACGAATTACGATGGCAACCAGAACGACTACCTTGACTCTGTTTGAAGGCTCTCAGTTACAGATTTTTCAGGACCTGACACCTTCCACCATTGTAAAAAGACGTGACCTTCGTGTGGTCACTACTGCACTCAGGGACAATGGTTATAAATACAGATGGGGATTCCCCTTCCGCCTATCAGTGGATATTGAAGGTCGCTTTCATACTATCCGTTCTGTGGAAGAAGGGATGAATTACTTCGTAAACTTCGCCTTGCTCCCTCCTCTGGTTCTTGTCCTAACGGATCTGATGCCTCCTCTCACACCTGATGGGTTCCCGACCCGGGTTTGATAAGTAATCCATGCTTTATATGTTCCTGTTATATTGGTATTACTGTTGTTACCTTATATATCTCAGGTAAACTCTTTACCGATTTATTACTGTTTTACTATGGCAGATTTTTTATGGCCATTTCCAGAATTTTCTTATGTAACTGTTTATATATTATTTTATATTATGTACCATAATGGTTTCTGATTTTGATTTATCTAATTGTTTTATGCTATTTTCTTAAATATGTAATTTTTTGTGTATTATTTATTTTTATTTTCCCATTTGGTCTTAGTATTGTTTATTACTCTGTAATGTTTGATTTTATGTTGGATCCAGCTCTGGGTGGGTTTTGGTAGGTTTTTCTCCGGACACCCCACCCCCCCAATTTTAGGGATTATAGCAATTTAGCTCTGTAGAGGTCTCATAGTGAGCCCATAAGTATTATTTTCAATCCCGCCAGTGAGCTTCTCCTCTTGTGGAGCTCAATTTTAGTGGCAGATCTCCGGGTATATTGGGTGATCCTCGCCACTTCTCAGTTCTCTAATTGTTTAAGTTTATTTATTTATTTTTTTCTTTCTTTTTTCCCCTTTAAGGCAGCAGAACTTATAGTGTCACTTCACTGTGTAGGAGCCCCATATTATTTGTCCATCACTTGCCTTTCTATCAATGCCAAGGGCCTGAATACCCCCAAAAAACATTCACATCTTCATTTGACCCTTAAGAAACTTTGTGGGGATGTGATATTTTTGAAGGAAACTCACCTAACAAAAGATACCCCTCCCTCGCTCTCATCAAAGAAATTTCCCAATGTTTGGTACTCTAATCATGCTTTCAAACGTAATGGAGTGGCAATACTCATCCAAAGTTCCCTCCCGTTCCAACTGCTGGACACAAAATCTGATACTGATGGTAGATATATTATGATACGTGGTAGGATTGGACATGAGGAGGTCACGCTGGCTAACTTGTATGCCCCTAATACTGGCCAACCCCATTTTTTTCGTAATTTTTTCCGCAAACTTTATCTTTACAGACGGGGAAAAACACTAGTAGGTGGCGACTTTAACTCAGTCATCGCCCCACATTTGGATAGATCAGGCCTTCCCTCGCATAGTGGTGCTGCAGTGAATTCTTCTGCACTCCATAGATGTATGGCAGAGGTCAGCCTGTTTGTTGTTTGGCGCTCCCTTAATCCCACCACCCTAGACTATACTTTTTATTCACATCCCTCATGATGTTTAGCCTCATATTGACCTCTTCTTATGTTGTGCAGCCCTCTCACAAACAGCACACCGCTCCTCTATTGTCTCGAACACATGGTCAGATCATTCTATCCTAATAGAATCCTTTGACCTTTTGGAAGCGACTGGGGGTAGACCTTCCTGGACACTAAATGAAACATTGTTGAAAATTTCTCAGTTCCAGGAAAATATTAAAAACAACATTCAGGGCCTGACTGCTGCTGAAGGACGACATACTTTCCAAGGGCTCCTGCTTTATAATGGCTTATTGGAGCCTTTCATTGGCACTACTGACCCCTAACTTCCCTCCTGAGACAGCGGGCACCCCCTCTCATGCACAGGTTGACGCCAGCATCAACTGTACAGCCGAGTCAGCGTCCTGGTATTTGGCAATACTAAGTCCCCGAAGCCACGGACTAAAGTTATTGCCTGACGGAGGGCACGGCCGCTTCTGGTGTTCGCGCGGATGCTACACGGGCTCAGCACTGCCTGTCTGTGGTCTTAGTCGCCAAGCACACACACATCCTACCTCTGGATGAGCTCTGTGGGCCCTCTTGCTCCTGCAAGAACTCTCCCCTAACAGAAGATGTGGGCTTGATCTGTGGCCGGTGGGTGCAGCGATAACCGCCCAGCCGCGAATGAAGGAGAGCCAGGGTACACAGCCCCTCTTCTAAGTTATTCACAGGCTGCTTCCTATCAGAGCAGTGAAAGGTATCCTGTACCTGTGAGGTCCTCCATTCTGATAGTGTCTACTATAGGGAAACCTGAGAGTCATATGCACAGGCTGTAGACAAAGCTGCAGGGCAGGTTTTCTGGAAAGTCACCGCTGGAACGGCCCCAAACTCTACCCACCTAGCACCTGTCTCTCGGTGAGTGATACCAGTCTTTTCATATACCGTGGAAGTGGATGACCTCCTACTAGATACATACCAGTGTCAATAATGTGAATCTACCTGTCTAAAGAATGATGTCCTTTTCTGGGTAATGCCTTACCCACCCATGCAGTGACCTCCACTCACTGAGTCGCTACCCCCACTACGTGTTGTGACATGTCTCTCTGGTTCAATTCAAATTGGGATTTCTACTTTTACCCCTGACTATGCTGTCTAGGAAAACAAGACAACACAAACTTCCAACACCAATTCGCTTTCCGGCTGCCCTTATATCTAAAGTGGGACAGTTGCCTTCCCCAGCATCGGGATCGACCTCTATGTCTGCTACACGAGATACGGTCTCACCGGCTGACCTGGGCCTTGACCTGGATGTTAATGCCCTGTTTACCACCCAAGCAATGTTTCAAGTTTTTGCGGCATTTCGGGCTGATGTGCTAAAGGGTGTGGATACTTCTATATAATCTATTCGAGCTGATCTTGTGGGGCTAGGCAATCGTACCGACCATCTAGAGGGAAAGATGCAGGAACTGGTCTTATCTCATAACAATCTTCTCACAGCCCATGTAGACCTCCAAGCTGAAGTATCATCCATGAGAGATAAAATGGCAGATATGGAAGATCGCTCACGAAGAAACAATCTGAAGATTCATGGTATTCCAGATTCAAATGCAGAGTTGCCAGATTACGTTTCAAAGTTGTTTCTTAAGTTGGTTCCTACGGCTTCTCAACAAGACCTGATAATTGATCGGGCACACCGTCTCCCGAAACCGAGAACAGGATCAATTTTCCACGAGACACATTAATGCGTGTCCACTTTTTTCACTTCAAAGAGCAAATTCTGCGTGCTGCGCATCAGGCTGAAGGCACTGACACCCAAGGGGGTCTTCAAATCTTTCCAGACCTGTCTGCTGCTACTCTGTCTAAAAGGTGTTCTTTCCAGTCCATTACCACAGCTCTAAGGGACAATGACATCACATATCGTTGGGGGTTCCCCGTGAAGCTCCTGGTTAGTTACGAGTCCTCCTCATATATTATTTCCACTGTAGAGGCAGGAGTTAAGCTTTTGGCAGAATGGGACATTACAGCACCTACTCGAGCCTCCGGTTCCAGCGGTCAAGTAACCCAGGACTGGTTTAAAGCCACGTGAGAATGCTCCATACATACAGCTACTGTCTTGAGTATGTTGTATTAATTTCAATGATGTTTCTTCTATATAACCAGAGATTTTACATGAGATAGTTATCTCTTATGTATGTTTTACCTTGTGATCTTCACCTGATTGCACTACACTGGGTAGTAACAATCTGCTTATATGCATAACATGCTAGTTTAAGGGACTTATTTACTATTAATAAATGGGGGGAAGGAATTTATAAAAGTTCTTTTCCCCTTACCATTGCTAAAGTCTTAACCTGGGGCCCCTCTCTGGTGCATTTTCATTTCCCTATCTACGTTTAATGTTCACTGACTGTGCTGTTTTGTGCAATTCAGATTTCGAAGTTTCCTGTAATATCATTACTTTTGTTGTTTTGTGGGTTTAGCGACTCCACGTTTATTTTGTTTTCTGAGTGCATGACTTTGTGTTAGTTTCTGGAAATGACTATTGTGCGTTTTTAACCGCTAAAGAGGTTTGAATAGTTAATACGCACTATGCCTTATTGTGTGTAACGATTTCGTTATACTTCCATATACAGTCAGGTCCATAAATATTGGGGACATTGACAGAATTTTCAGATTTTGGCCTCTATTCACCACCACAGTGGTTTTGAAATGAAACAAACAAGATGTGCTTTAACTGCAGACTTTCAGATTTAAATTTGAGGGTAATTACATCCAAATCGGGTGAACGGTGTAGGAATTACAACAGTTTCAATATGTGCCTCCCACTTTTTAAGGGGCCAAAAGTAATGGGACTATCAACTCAAAAGCTATTTCATGGACAGGTGTGGGCTATTCCCTCATTATTTCATTATCAATTAAGCAGGTAAAAGGTCTGGAGTTGATTCTAGGTGTGACATTTGCATTTGGAATCAGTTGCTGTCAACTCTCAATATGAGATCCAAAGAGCTGTCACTATCAGTGAAGCAAGCCATCATTAGGCTGAAAAATCAAAACAAACCCATCAGAGAGATAGCAAAAACATTAGGTGTGACCAAATCAACTGTTTGGAACATTCTTAAACAGAAAAAACGCACCGGAGAGCTCAGCAACACCAAAAGACCCGGAAGACCACGGGAAACAACTGTGGTGGATGACAAAATAATTATTTCCCTGGTGAAGAAAAACCGCTTCACATCAGTTGGCAAAATCAAGAACACTCTCCAGGAGGTAGATGTATATGTGTCAAAGTCAACAATCAAGAGAAGACTTCACAAGACTGAATATAGAGGGTTCACTAGAAGATGCAAACCATTGGTGAGCCACAAAAACAGGAAGACCAGATTAGAGTTTGCCAAACAACATCTAAAAAAGCCATTACAGTTCTGGAACAACATCCTATGGACAGATGAGACAAAGATCAACTTGTACCAGAGTGATGGGAAGAGAAGAGAAGGAAAGGAACTGCTCATGATCCAAAACATACCACCTCATCAGTGAAGCATGGTGGTGGTAGTGTCATGGTGTGGGCATGTATGGCTGCCAATGGAACTGGTTCCCTTGTATTTATTGATGATGTGACTGCTGACAAAAGCAGCAGAATGAATTCTGAAGTGTTTCGGGCAATATTATATGCTCATATTCAGTCAAATGCTTCAGAACTCATTGGATGGCGCTTCACAGTGCAGATGGACAATGACCCGAAGCATACTGCAAAAGCAACCAAAGAGTTTTTTAAGGCTAAAAAGTGGAATGTTATGCAATGGCCAAGTAAATCCCCTGACCTGAATCCGATTGAGCATGCATTTCACTTGATGAAGACAAAACTGAAGGGAAAATGCCCCAAGAACAAGCAGGAACTGAAGACATTTGCAGTAGAGGCCTGGCAAAGCATCACCAGGGATGAAACCCAGCATCTGGTGATGTCTATGCATTCCAGACTTCAGGCTGTAATTGCCTGCAAAGGATTTTCAACAAAGTATTAAAAAGTGAAAGTTAGATTTAGGATTGTTTAGTTTGTCCCATTACTTTTGGCCCCTTAAAAAGTGGGAGGCACATATAGAAACTGTTGTAATTCCTACACCATTCACCTGATTTGGATGTAATTACCCTCAAATTAAATCTGAAAGTCTGCAGTTAAATCACATCTTGTTTGTTTCATTCCAAAGCCATTGTGGTGGTGAGTAGAGGCCAAAATATAAAAATTCTGTCACTGTCCCAATATTTATGGACCTGACTGTATATGCCGTTCACTTATATTTGTATTTTGCTATTGATCTACTGAATGGGTGGCCTTTGCCACAGACCATGTTCCACCATGTTTTTGGTTTTGCCATTTTTCTACCCCCATGGCAAACATTGTAGCCCTAATTTTTTGGGCTATCTCAGTTTCCCCAATGTTTTCCCCTTTTTATTATTTATAGTTTTATTGTTTTCCCTTGTGTCTCTCCTTTTTTGCTTTATTTTCATTTTTGGTGCCATTGTCCATTTTACTATGATTTCGCTAGATATTCTGGATATTCACATCAAATTTTATGTCCTCTGTTATAGAACATAGATCATGGTTAAATTTTTTTCCTTAAATGTTCATGGACTAAACTCCCCTAACAAACATAGGCTAGCTTTGACCACCTTCCATAGATATAAAGCTAAAGTTG
This sequence comes from Taudactylus pleione, assembly GCA_031769625.1. Classification (NCBI taxonomy): domain Eukaryota; kingdom Metazoa; phylum Chordata; class Amphibia; order Anura; family Myobatrachidae; genus Taudactylus; species Taudactylus pleione. The sequence continues at coordinate 22,810 of JAUIMM010001982.1, read as the reverse complement.
TAGCATTACAAGAGACCCATTTTTCATCTTTAGCCCCGCAACTATTGAGAAATGTGAAATATAATTGTTGCATACTATGCTCCACTTAAAAGGAATGGTGTGGTGATGTTATTTCATAATTCAGTGTCCTTCACTCTAACTAATAAGTTGGAAGACAAGAATGGCTGCTATTTTATATTAGTAGGCCAGTTGGATGGTAATGAGGTCACATTAGTCTCTCTTTACGCCCCTAATACACTCCAAATTCCATTTCTTAGACGAGTGTTTGAGGCTGTCCACCAGATCAGACATGGTCACACGATTATAATGGGTGATTTTAATTTAGTCCCTGATATTCGGTTAGATAAGTCATCATCTCATGCTTCTGGAGTGAGTCGCGGTAACACTGATACATTAGCTTTACTGCGGAAGCTCAACACAGAATTTAACTTATATGATGTGTGGCGGGTTTGTTCTCCTTCTGTGAAAGACTATATGTTTTTCTCACATGTACACAATACATACTCGCGTACTGATCTGGTTTTACTAGATAAACATTCGCTCCAACACACTCGCCAATCTAAAATCACTCTTATAGTCTGGTCTGACCATGCTTCAGTAACGTAGATTTGGGATGGACATAATACTAGAATTCCACCAAAGACAATGGCGCTTACCCGAGCATTTACTATCTTCCACAGAAGGTGCTAAACCTTTGGCGGACTCCTTGGAATCGTATTTGGTAACTCATGATCCACAAGACACATCTATCCCAACATACTGGTGTGCTCTCAAAGCTGTTCTTCGTGGAGTGGCCATTCAAACAAGTTCTCGACTTAAGAGACAATATTTGGTCAGTCAATCTGAACTGGAATTGCGCTTAGCACAGGTTGAATCTTTAAATAGATCCCATCCTTCTCACCTCCTTAAAAGAGAACTGGTTTCTATCTGAAATCAGCTTCAGAAGCTGTTTTTAGCTCCTATGAAATCCGCTCTAGCTAAACTTCAGCAGAAGTTCTATAATTCAGGGAATAAGGAAGGTAAGTTTCTAGCACATAAATTGTGTAACGTCAGGCCAGAAATAGGATTGAATATCTAATCACACCCAATAATAAGAAAATACTTAATCCCACTGAGATCGCCAACGCATTTGCTGAATACTACGCTGGACTATACAATCTTCATACTGACAGTACTATAACACAGCCATCTGGTGCCTCTATTTCTTCTTTTCTACATGACATTACTTTTCCTCAGTTAGGAGAGGAGGCTTTAGCTGCTTTAAATGCTCCTTGGACTGAACAAGAAACTCTGACTGTTATTAAGACATTGCCTACGGGGAAGTCCCCTGGTCCGGATGGGTTTACTAATTCATTCTATAAACATTTTGCGAATTCTATCTCCCCCATACTTACTTCTTTATTTAATTTTGCTTCGGGTCAGGGCAGCTTCCCAGCAGAGATGCTGTAAGCTCAAATTATTACCTTACCTCAACCAGGAAAACCTCCTACTCCCTGCCTGAATTTCCACTGAATAGCCCTACTCAACACCGATATTAAAATTTATGCCAAAATGTTAGCCACTCATTTGGCCCCATGAATTCCTCATTTGATCCATACGGACCAGGTGGGCTTCATTGGCGGCAGACAAGCATCGGACAACACACGCAGAGTCTTTGATTTAGCCGAGCTGATGTTGAGGCATTCTTCTTTCCTGAGAAGGCGTTTGATCACCTCCATTGGCAGTTTCCCTATGAATCATTAATGCATTTTGGTTTTCAGGGCGCTATATTGCAGTCTATTACGGCGCTTTACAGCAACCCCACAGCTAGGGTGTTTAGCAACAGCTTTTTATCATCACCATTTAACATTAGGAATGGTACAAGACAGGGTTGCCCCCTATCTCCACTGATGTACATATTAGCTATCGAACCAATAGCATCAGCAATTAGAAATTCCTCATCATTTCCTGGGGTTAAAGTTAGCTGAACTTCTCACACATTATGTCTGTTTGCAGATGATATTCTTTTGTATGTAACCAAAACCAGCCCGATTTCTTCATTGCCCACCCTTCATGGATTACTAGACAAATATAGTGCAGCTTCTCTATATAAACTCAACACCACCAAGACCGAGGCTCTGCCTTTCAACTTATCTGATCTTATTTTGTATCGCTTACAAGCCCTCTGGTAATATACCAAATCAACTAGACGACTTCGCTAAAAAAAAATTGATCCAAGTCTAAAACATATAGCTGAACTGTTACACAATTGGTTGGGTTTTGAGGTTTCCTGGCTGGTTAGCCTTGCGGCATTCAAAATGATGATTTTGCCAAAGTTAATGTACTTATTCCGCACCATTCCTTTTTCGGTCCCGAAACAATACCTAATTAAGGTCCGTAAATTAATAGTGTCTTACATCTGGAAGGGTAAAACACCATGGCTAGCTTACCAGCGCTTGACTAAACCTAAGAATCAGAGGGGGCTGCAAATTCCAGACCTAGTTTTGTATCAGTCAGCATGCTTAGTATCACAAATTAGTGATTGGTTTCTTCCTCCCAACACTAAACCATGGGTTGAGGTAGAAAGGAAATTATTAGACGACTACCCCTTGGTGGATTTAATTTGGACACCCAAACAAATGCGCCCATCACTGAGTTATACCCCTAGAGCTATCATTGACTCTCTTAAAAAGTGGGATGATATGGTACTTCAGTCTAAATGTATTAAACTACCGGCTAGAACTTTATCTTTAGCCACTATAGCCCGTTTAATCCCTGATTTACCGGTAGTGCTTTGGCATTCCCGAGGGATAGAATCCATTGCAGACATCTTGAGTTCTTCCTCACTCATCCCGTTTTCTCAAATACAATCCCAATTTCAGTTGCCGCCTGGAGAATTATTTACCTATCTCCGAATTCAGCATTGGGTGGTTAGTACCATTAAAGTGTGTGGTTCCTTGGAATTACCATCTGCAGATATTTTGGCTAAATTGACAAGAGGTAACTCTAAGGGTTCTATTGGTTTTTGGTATTCCATGTGTCTTTAGGCTAGTCCTCCAGTCAAAACCAAGTCCCAAGCTCAGTGGGAGTCGGGTCTTCAGGAGGCCTATACTCCCCAGCAATGGCAATCTATTTACACTACTACCCACAAACTGTCCAAATGTTATAACCATTTGGAGTTACAATATAAAATACTCCATAGGTTATACTTTACCCCAGCCAAATTACACGTAATATGGCCTGCACAGTCAAAATATTGCTAGAGATGCAATGTGAATGTTGGAAACATATTCCATATTTTCTGGAGTTGTTCTCATCTCCAGGCTTTTAAAATGAGTATACAGCCATCCCCTTCTTTGGCACTACTACACATTTACCCTTTAAGTATGTCCAAAAGTGACTGTTATATAGTGGGTCATATTTTAATAGCAGCTAAGACAGCAATAGCACAGTTATGGAAATCATCTACTCTTCCTACTATCCATAAGATTATTCATAAGGTACAATTTGCATTTCTAATGGAATCAGCAGATGTTGCTTACTCCACATCCGCTTCTTCACCAATGATGCTATGGTTTAAGTGGCATGAATATGTAACTGATGGTGAGAGTGCGGACCTTCTGCTTAGGGATATGCCCTCTGAATGGAGAATTATTTATATTATTAGACTTTATTCTGATTTTGGTATTTTCCTATATAATGCTATTCGTCTGATCGTTATATTATAACAAATTTCAATTTTTTCTTGTTTTGACAACAATATAATGTAATTTTTATTTTTGTGTATTGTGGTACCTGCCCTCTCTCCCCTCTGTTTTTTGTTGTATTATTTTCCCCTTGTTTTATTTTAATTTCTTTTATTGCGATTATTACAATTATTAGTATTGTGATTTCCTTTATTTTGATACTGTATTTGTGTTGTCCTTTTTGAAAATTCATTAAAAATTTACTGGAAAAACAACATTCAGGACTACTTCGCTCTGAACCCCGCTGGTGATTGTAGCATGTCCACGACCTGGGAGGCCCATAAGGCTGTTGTACGAGGAGCTATAATTCAATATGCTTCCCGTAGAAAAAGAGAGCAGGAATACAGTATTAATTCTTTGATGACTACTATAGCAAATTTGGATAGGGAACATAACTGCACTCTCTCAAAAAAAAGCTCTCTCGCGACTATCTCAGGCACGTGCTGAGCTACAATCTGAGAAAGTTGAACGTTCTTTAAGTTGGATCAACCAGATGCTTTTTGACAAAGCTAATAAAGCCCACACCTTATTGGCTAATAAACTCCATGCAAAACGGGCTTCTCAAACATTTCCTCCATCAGAGATCATTTTGGTGAAATGAATTACGATCCCAAACATATTAAATTATGCTTTTTTCAAGCACTATGAAGCTCTATACAATTTGCCCTCCCGCTCTAAACTCCCCCCACGTCTTCCGACCCACTTGCTCATATAAAGGAGTGTCAGGAGTATTTAGACTCTTGTAACCTGCCGAAAATTGATTTAGCATCTTGTCAATTGCTTAATTAAGATATCTCGCAAGACGACTTAGAAATCGCTATTAAATTTCAAAAACCATCCAAAGCACCGGGTCAGGATGGATTCCCGATGGCGTACTACAAGTCATTTGCCCCTCAACTTATGCCCTACATGATTCAATTATTTAACAAAATTATGCACAGAGCCCCATTTCACTCTGAATCAACGACTTCCCGGATTATAGTTATCCCGAAACCAGATAAAGAGCCTTCCCTCTGCGCAAATTACAGGCCTATTTCCTTACTACATACCGACCTTAAAGTATTCGCTAAAATCTTGGCTAACAGACTGAATGGTATCCTGGCCTCTCTTGTGGACCCTGATCAGGTGAGCTTTGTTCCGTGTCGACAGGCTTCGAACAACATGAGGCGGACTATCAATATAATTCAACGCTACTAAACTCTCTTCGATTGTCCTGGCCCTCGATGCGGAAAAGGTTATTTGATCACATCTCCTGGCCTTTTTTATTTTTGACGGTGTCCTCATTCGGTTTTCAGGGTAATTTTTTGTCTGCAATTAAGGCGCTATAGTCTAACCCCTCATCAACGGTTATGACCAATGGCCTTTGCTCTCCAAGGTTTACTCTGTTTAATGGCACACAACAAGGTTGCCCACTCTTGCCATTAATCTTTGCCTTATGTATTGAACCATCGGCGGCACGCATTAGAAACACTATGAACATTGGAGGGATCATAATAGGGCGAAAGCAATATTCGCGGATGATGTTCTTTTAACACTGTCTAACCCATTAGAATCTCCAGACAGAATTGTTGTTGTATGGTTCCCTATCGGGTTACAAAAGTATACCATTCAAAATCGGAAGCTCTCACTTTAAATGTACCCCCCCGAATTCAGGCAACTCTGACCTATAAATTTCAATTCCTTTGGAGACCTTTAGCCATAAAATATTTCAGAGTATCTATTACTAAAACTTATTCCTCCCTGTATAAAGCAAATTATGTTCCCTTGATTAAGACACTTACGCAAGACATAGACCGGTGGACCAAGCTGTATATTTGTGGATAGGCAGGATTAATACAATTAAAATGAATCTCCTTCCCCGTTTATTGTATATATTTCAAACCCTTCCGATAGCTATTCTGTGTTCAGCACTTGCTTCCTTGCAGAAGCTATGTAACAAGTTCATATGGGCTGGACATAAGCCCCACATTCGTAGGTCTATCCTAGCTAAGAGTATAGTCCTGGGGGGTCTGGGTCTCCCCATTTTGCAAACCTGCTATTCGGCATGTCAACTCAATCATATTGTATCATGGCATTCTGCAACATGGCTTAAGAAAAGGGACGAAATCGAATACTCATTAATTCAGTAAGGGTCTGTTAGCACTCTGGTATGGCTTCCGGGATCGTGCAGACCAGCCTCAGCCTTTTCGGTTCCAACAGTATATTTTACTATCCATCTATGGGATAGGCTTCGCAGCTCCTGTGACTTAGCTTCTTACCCATCGCCCCTGACCCCGATTTGGAATCACCCTTTGTTCACCCTGGGTTGTGACAATAAATTTGCTGCTGTGTGGCATAATTGTGGCATTGAACGCTTCACTCACATTAAAGGTGCATTTGCTCCTTCCACAGTTTCAGACCTCCAGGACTGCTATGGCCTGCCCTCCTCATGTCACTTTCAGTATGTTCAAATTCTTAGGTTTGTCCATTCTCAAACCAAGTCCTCTACTTTACGCTTGCCTACTCCTTTTGAAAGGTTATGTTTATTCTTGATTGGCTGGAAGGGTAACATTCCACTAATTTATCATTCAATTATGGCCCCTGACCCCCCAGTCTGTGAATCCCATGAATTGGCTTGGGAGTCGGAATTGCCTTTATCTTTGGAGGATGATCAGTGGGATGAGATTAGATTGCATACAGCTAAGGCCTCTTTTAGTGTATATGTGTAGGCACCTTCCTTCACACTTGGTGGTCCTGTCCTTCTGTACTTCCTTTTTGGGACCAGGTTTGTTCATTGATATGCCGTGTTCTTGGGACTGGGATAATTCTAGACCCAGTAGTGGCCGTATTGAATGCTCCTTTACATGGGATTTCTAAGTCCCAAGACAAATTGCTTGTACACATATGCAATGCAGCCAAATACCTAATTGGCAAACATCGGAAAGATCAAAACCTGCCTCCGTTGCCTGCCCTTGTAGCAAAGATTAACTTCATAGCTTCTATGGAGTATATTACCAGTTTACAAATTAATGGGGTTGCCAAATTTCAGGCAATTTGGTCTCTGTGGTTCCAGTCTCAGTCTCACAGCACTCCAGGTCACTGCTGACCTTTCTATTTCTCCCCCCTTCCCCTTTGAATTTTTTTTTATTTATTCATTTAATCACGTCTTTTCTTTTTTCTTTCTTTGTTTATTTTACTATTCCTTTCCCATTATATTACTAATTTTCTTGTGGATTTATTCTACTATTTTTATGTGCTTTAGAATTTGATTTTACTATATTTTTCTTTATATCAATATGTCTGGACTTTTGAATTTATTTCCTATGTTTATGTGACCCAATTTTTGATATGTATTTTCGATGTTTTTCACTTATTTTGTGTTTAACACTGTACTTGCTTTATGTTTGCTGTATGATTTATTTCAATAAAATAAAAATCTTTTTTTTTTAAAAAAAAAACATCGATTTGACTGCTTTATTTATTTATTTTTTACAAAATCATATAATGTCCAAGTTGTGTATGTTGTTTAATTAATTTATTTTTACATTTTTATAATATAATGATGTGCGGTCACCAGAAATAGAAGATGACATGTTTAAAATTGGATATGAATTGTTTATGTCCTTTTTCTCATATGGTACCATTTAAAATTCATTTTTTATTTAGATGTTTTTTGGAGATCACAATATTTTTTGAAAGTTTTATTGCTCAATTTTTCTTTGGAAAGTGTAGATCATTATAGTGATTATGAAAGGTTTAGATGATAGCTGGTGTTGTAAACTTGTGATTATATTTTCATCTCAAATGTTTGGAACCACATTTGTTCTTTTTTTTAGGACAGTGATCATTCATCAATAATGTGTGTGGTTTGTTACCCCACTGATAATATTTTTAATGATATGAAGCATCAGATTTACACTTTACTGGTATATCTAATTGATTTTAATTTTAACACATAGTTTGAAGATTTTCTTATTTAGTTAATTTTGCAATGTGTACAAGTTGTTAGGCAATATCTCTATGTAATTCATTTCTAATGACTAATTAAATCTCCCCTAATAATGTTTTTGTAAAAGACGTTGATAGAGTATTTTTGACTTAGTCATATATCCTCTGCTGATTTTATTGAATTCTGTTTAGTTTCCACAGTGGAGTATATTTTATTCCAATTATATTTTGTAATCTTATTAAAACACAATTTATAACCTGTATCATCTATTTGCTGATAAATATTATAATTATTATTATCACCAGTTTTTATATAGTGAACACATTATGCATCAGTACATATATAGATAGTCTGATTCAGTTAAACTGTTATACAATGCTATGATATACTGACACATCTTATTCTAAAGGACTTAGGGGCTGATGTTTAACATTTTGTAAAGGAGACAAAACGTGGTGTTGAACATTGCAACCAATCACCATCTTGTTTTCATTTTATAGATTGTACTAGACAAGTGATACCTACAATCTGATTGGTTTCTATGGGCAACTTTCTTCACTTGTCCTCTTCAGAAGGTTTGATACATCGACACCTAAGTCACCATTAGGTGATTAAATTTGTTCCCAAAGCTAGCATGATGCACTTGGTTTTTTTTGTTGTTTTGTGCCCTCTTGTGGCAAAATTAGGAACATTAGATTCATCACTGTATGGAAGACTTCTATATTAGGATAACCCCGGTAATTAAGATTGGAGAGTCAATCACTGCTGGAGAGTTGAGTGCAGGTTCTGTAGAGATGATATATAACAGAGCCTGATTTCTATACTCACTTTACTAATTGACTCACTATTGCTAACTTTGCTAATTGACTCAGGAAATAGAGGAACCTTCTGCCAGTGAGCTGGGACTCCTCTAAAAGCACGAGATGTTGCAGAGAATAATGCTCATTCCATTTGAGAATCTGTAGTACTATTTGAAAACTACAGTCCACAAGCATCATCCAACCAACCTGACCAACCTGGAGCAAATATACAAGGAAGAATGGCCAAAAATCAACCCTAAATAATGTGCAAACCTGGTATAAACGTAGCCAACAGACTTTAAGCTGTTATTGCAGCAAATATGATTCTACCAAAGTACTAGTTGTAGGAGTTAGTTGAATACTTATGCAAGCAGCATTTGTCATTTTTTTTAACCAGTATCTGCAGACAAATAATGAATTAAGAGTTTGAAAAATTACTTTAAGAGTCTACTAGTTCACAATATAAATGCTGCCTGGAACAGTCATTTGTAACACAGACAAATCTGTTGACTTTTTAAGGGGTTGAATGCTTTTGCAAGCCACTTTGTATATTCAATATACAAATGCTCCAGCACTCTGGTTGCTAACGTAGCTGATGTGCCTCAGTGCCATCCTCTAAGCACTAATAGTGCCGATACATACTGCAAGGTAATAGGTGGCACTCGAGAATGAATAAAGACATAACACGTCCTGAAATTACTGATGATTCAGTAGTGTTATTGTATTCACTGTACAGAAGAAAAATTAAAACTTACCACTCATTATACCATCTACCAGGTAGTCGCGCCCTACTATTTCCGCCCTTGAGGAGCACGGCACAGGTCTAGCGAGACCTGTTGACATGGTTGTCAAAGACCTCATGCTCCACACAATACATGAAGTGAAGCCATAAACTACAGGATTAATTTAGTAACAGCCACCAATTATCACTTGGGGGCCAATGTTATTAGCTCACTGCATGAGAAAGTGCAGCTATACACCGCACTTATAGTATCTACCCATTAAGCTGCCTACAAATATCCGCAAGTCTAGGGCTATGTCGGGCGAGTTGCAGTTCTATGCTGCTGCAATGACAACTCGCCCCATCGCACCAAATAGGATAGACCTCAAAGAACAGGATTATCATTTGTTCAAATGCTGAGGATCAAAAGAATAATGAGCGATCCTTTGGAGACAGAAGTATACCTTGATCAAATGATCTTAAAATATGGAGACTATGGTTATGCCACACAACTACTATTGAAGATCAAGGACAGTCCTCAGACTACTTAGGGAATGTACACACCTAACTAAACTGAATTTCTGGTACCTGGCAGTCACCATGGCAACCAAGTTTTTACACACACACACATGCATATAAACTGTATATATAAAACACAAAATATATCCCGTATCCTGTGACATATGTGGATAATTTGGTTGGCCGCTCCTTTTGGCAGGTCCCAGTAAGTGTTGGCCCTAAATCAAATCACTCACAATACAAATACCAAAGGGCGCCACTGTTGTGTTATTTTTTTTGTTATATAAGAAAAATACTTCTTTAAATATTTTTCAGCCATAAAATTGACCTTGTATTTACAGTATGCTTATCTCGTTAGATGAGGAGATTTTTGGCTTTTCTCGCTGATATTCCCCAATCCAAATGGTTGTTGGTCTCAGTCAATAAAGTAGTTCTTTTCACTGGTAGTCCTTGTTCCAAAAGGATAATCTTTCTTCCTCTTTCATATTTTCTGTGGAGGTTCTAAAAATAGACCCTTGCACCAAAAGAACTCCAAAAAAGGGCAATGGTCATTTACAGTGTAATATTAAAAAAAAAATAGAATGTATTTGATATATATACAGTCAGGTGCATAAATATTGGGACATTGACAGAATTTTCATATTTTGGCCTCTATTCACCACCACAATGGCTTTGAAATGAAACAAACAAGATGTGCTTTAACTGCAGACTTTCAGATTTAATTTGAGGCTAATTACATCCAAATCAGGTGAAAGGTGTAGGAATTACAACAGTTTCTATATGTGCCTCCCACTTTTTAAGGGGCCAAAAGTAATGGGACTATCAACTCAAAAGCTATTTCATGGACAGGTGTGGGCTATTCCCTCAGTATTTCATTATCAATTAAGCAGTTAAAAGGTCTGGAGTTGATTCTAGGTGTGACATTTGCATTTGGAATCAGTTGCTGTCGACTCTCAATATGAGATCCAAAGAGCTGCCACTATCAGTGAAGCAAGCCATCATTAAGCTGAAAAATCAAAACAAACCCATCAGAGAGATAGCAAAAACATTAGGTGTGGCCAAATCAACTGTTTGGAACATTCTTAAAAAGAAAGAACGCACCGGAGAGCTCAGCAACACCAAAAGACCCGGAAGACCATGGAAAACAACTGTGGTGGATGACAGAAGAATTATTTCCCTGGTGAAGAAAAACCCCTTCACAACAGTTGGCCAAATCAAGAACACTCTCCAGGAGGTAGGTGTATATGTGTCAAAGTCAACAATCAAGAGAAGACTTCACAAGAGTGAATATAGAGGGTTCACCACAAGATGTAAACCATTGGTGAGCCACAAAAACAGGAAGACCAGATTAGAGTTTGCCAAACAACATCTAAAAAAGCCGTTACAGTTCTGGAACAACATCCTATGGACAGATGAGACAAAGATCAACTTGTACCAGAGTGATGGGAAGAGAAGAGTATGGAGAAGGAAAGGAACTGCTCATGATCCAAAACATACCACCTCATCAGTGAAGCATGGTGGTGGTAGTGTCATGGCGTGGGCATGTATGGCTGCCAAAGGAACTGGTTCCCTTGTATTTATTGATGATGTGACTGCTGACAAAAGCAGCAGAATGAATTCTGAAGTGTTTTGGGCAACATTATAAGCTCATATTCAGTCAAATGCTTCAGAACTCATTGGACGGCGCTTCACAGTGCAGATGGACAATGACCCGAAGCATACTGCAAAAGCAACCAAAGAGTTTTTTAAGGCTAAAAAGTGGAATGTTATGCAATGGTCAAGTCAATCCCCTGACCTGAATCCGATTGAGCATGCATTTCACTTGATGAAGACAAAATTGAAGGGAAAATGCCCCAAGAACAAGCAGGAACTGAAGACATTTGTAGTAGAGGCCTGGCAGAGAATCACCAGGGATGAAACCCAGCGTCTGGTGATGTCTATGGGTTCCAGACTTCAGGCTGTAATTGCCTGCAAAGGATTTTCAACAAAGTATTAAAAAGTGAAAGATAGATTTAGGATTGTTTCGTTTGTCCCGTTACTTTTGGCCCCTTAAAAAGTGGGAGGCACATATAGAAACTGTTGTAATTCCTACACCATTCACCTGATTTGGATGTAATTACCCTCACATTAAATCTGAAAGTCTGCAGTTAAAGCACATCTTGTTTGTTTCATTTCAAAGCCATTGTGGTGGTGGATAGGGGCCAAAATATGAAAATTCTGTCAATGTCCCAATATTTATGCACCTGACTGTATATATATATATACATATATATATATATATATATATATATATATATATAAATCCAAAGTAGAATCCGGCACTCAATAAAACAAAAAAAACACTTCTTACCCTGTTGCCTTCCAAGCATAACACACACAAGGTGTGACACAAATACCGAGCAGAACTGGCGGTACTCAGGGATTTTTAAAGAAAGACAGCAAACAGCGATTATTCAGTGAAGTCGACATTTCAATACGAGTATTTTCATCAGGACACAATGTAATACAAAAGACACTGACCTTAAATAGTGCTCCCCATCACCAGCTGTTCCATGTGCTTGCTCACCACATCCAGCCAGAGACACGCTGGAAGGCACAGAGTGATGACCGCACAACAGTGCACACATCACCAAGACAACCAGTATACACAAAAAAATGGAAAGGCAATATGCAATGCAAAATCCACACATTGTTGTGACAATCGCTGTACATTTATCAAATGTAATACAAATGTAATTCAATGCATGAAAATTAAGATTTGTCTGCTGACATTGATGTGACTGTCTGATTTTGTGCTGGTGGTTGAGTATTAATGCCGCCGGTACGTTTAATTGATGTAACTTCATGCACTATGTTGCTACCAGCAATTGTCACAACAATGTGTGGATTTTGCATTGCATATTGCCTTTCCATTTTTTTGTGTATTGGTGATGGGTGCACTGTTGCATGTGTCTTGGTGATGGGTGCACTGTTGTAAGGTCATCACTCTGTACCTTCCAGCGTGTCTCTGGCTGGATGTGGTCAGCAAGCACATGGAACAGCTGGTGATGGGGAGCACTATTTAAGGTCAGTGTCTTTTGTATTACATTGTGTCCTGATGAAAATACTCATGTATTGAAACGTCGACTTGACTGAATAATCGCTGTTTGCTGTCTTTCTATAAAAATCCCTGAGTGCCGCCAGTTCTGCTCGGTATATATATATATATATATATATATATATATATATATACAGTATATATATATGTATACATGTCATATCAATAGACTAATACAAATCCTGTGAGTGCCGCAGCCTTCCCCACCTGCATTTACCACTTTATTGCTGAGGGTACCAGGGTGTCTATTGATTGATGGGAGTGAGTGCCAGCCCTGGACTATTTGTACATAGACAGTCAGACAGACAGATATTGTTTGGGAATGAGAGTGTGCTTCCACGCTGTCACCTCCTGTGCACAGTGACGCGCTGGTGGGATGACGTCACTGCTGTACTTGTGAGCATGCGCAAAAGCCATTTGCATTACTGCTTCGAGTGGCGCAGTACTGCTGGGATGTGCAATACTTACTGTAGTTCCTCTGTGTGACCTATTACCATTGCCACTGCCATTACTGCATTACCACTATTAAACCTTTGCTCACTGCTATTACTCTGTACACCAATGTTACACTGTATGCCACTGTTACCATATATTCCCGCCATCCTGGTTAAAGACATCTGTGTGGACTAACCTCCATATCACATTCCACCCGCACCTATTGAAACCAAGAAACCAAACAGGATCTACTATTAGGTTATAAATATATATATATATATATATATATAATATATATATAATATATATATATATATATATGTATATTAGGGGTGTGCACCGGCCACTTTTTGTGTTTTGGTTTTGTACTTGGATATTTCTTCGTGTTTTGGATCTGGATTGGTTTTGCAAAAACCACCCTTCCGTGTTTTGGGTTCTGGGTTTTGTGTTTTGGATCTGTATTTTTTTGAAAAACAGCATAAAAACAGCTAAAATCACAGAATTTGTGGGTTTTTCTGCTCCTATGCTATTATTAACCTCAATAACCTTAATTTCCACTCATTTCCAGTCTATTATGAACACCTCACACCTCACAATAGTGTTTTTATGTCCAAAAGGTTGCACCGAGGTAGCTGGATGACTATTCTAAGAGCTACGAGTGGGCGGCACAAACACGTGGCCCATCTAGGAGAGACACTGCAGTGGCAGACAGGATGGCAGTTTGAAAAACTAGGCCCCAAACTGTACATAATGCAAAGAAAAAAAAGAGGTGCAAGATGGAATTGTCCTTGGGCACTCCCACCCACCCTTATGTTGTATAAACAGGACATGCACACTTTAACAAACCAGTCATTTCAGCGCCAGGGTCTGCCACACGACTGTGGCAGAAATGATTGGTTCGTTTTGGGCCCCCACAAAACAAGCTGGCAATTAATCTGTCCCTGCAGAAACTGGCTCTTCGGAGGCAAGATGTCGTCCTCATCCTCCTCATCCACCGATTCCTCACCCTCTTCAGTGTTGTGTTCATCCTCATCTTCACAGAGTATTAATTTATCCCCGCTGGAATCCACCACCACAGGCCCCTCTGTACGTTCTGGAGGCTGGTCTCCCTGGAAGAGTTGATAATTCATTTTTATGGACATCATCTTCTCCACATTTTGTGGAAGCAACCTCCTACACCTTTCGCTGACAAGGTTCCCGGCTGCACTAAACACTCTTTCGGAGTACACACTGGAAGGGGGGCAACTCAGGTAAAATAGAGCCAGTTTGTACAGGGGCCTCCAAATTGCCTCTTTTTCCTACCAGTACAGGTACGGACTATCTGACATGCCTACTTGGATGCTGTCACCGATGTAATCCTCCACCATTCTGTCAATGGTGACAGTATCATATGCAGTGACAGTAGACATGTCAGAAATTGTTGCCAGGTACTTCAGTCCGGACCAGATGTCCAAACTTGGTCCTGCCTGGCCTGCATCACCGCCAGCGGGTTGCTTAGGATACCTAAGTTTTTTCCTGGCAGCCCCAGTTGCGGGAGAAAATGAAGGAGCTGTTGACGTGTCACGTTCCGCTTCAGCTGACAGTGTTTTCACCAGCAGGTCTTTGCACCTCTGCAGGCTTGTGTCAGCTGGAAAGAGAGACACCACATAGGCTTTAAACCTAGGATCGAGCATGGTGGCCAAAATGTAGTTGTCTGATTTCAACAGATTGACTACCCTGGAATCCTGGCAAAGTGAATGAAGGGCTTCATCCACAAGTCCCACATGCCAAGCGGAATCGCTCCATCTTAGCTCCTCCTTCACTTTCTCCAGCTGCTTCTGCAAAAGCCTGATGTTTGAAGGGCTGGAGAACTTTACACAACATGGAAATCATTCTCCACTGCACTTGAGTCAGGTGCATACCCCCTCCTTTGCCTATGTCATAGGTGGATGTATAGGCTTGAATGGCCTTTTGCTGCTCCTCCATCCTCTGAAGCATGTAGAGGGTTGAGTTCCACCGCATCACAACCTCTTGCTTCAGGTGATGGCGGGGCAGGTTCAAGAGTGTTTGCTGGTGCTCCAGTCTTCGGCACGCAGTCACTGAATGGGTGAGTGGGCAGAAATTTTGAGGGCAACCCAAAGCGTCTTCTGCATGCCCCCATCGTTTTTCAGAAAATTCTGCACCACCAAGTTTATTGTGTGAGCAAAACATGGGACGTGCTGGAATTTTCCCAGATGTAATGCCCGCACAATATTGGTGGCGTTGTCAGATATCACAAATCCCCAGGAGAGTCTAAGTGGGGTATGCCACTGGGCGATGATTTTTCTCAGTTTCTCTAAGAGGTTGTCGGCGGTGTGCCTCTTATTGAAACCTGTGATACACAGCGTAGCCTGCCTTGGAACAAGCTGGCGTTTCTGAGATGCTGCTACTGGTGATGCTGCTGTTGTTGCTGCTTAAGATGATACATCTACCCAGTGGGCTGTCACAGTCATATAGTCCTTAGTCTGCCCTGTTCCACTTGTCCACATGTCCGTGGTTAAGTGGACATTGGGTACAATTGCATTTTTCAGGACACTGAGGACACTTTTTCTGACGTTTCTGTACAGTCTCGGTATCGCCTGCCTAGTGAAGTGGAATCTAGACGGGATTTGGAACCGGGGACACACTACCTCCATCAATTGTCTAAATCCCAGTGCACTAATGGTGGATACCGGACGCACGTCTAACACCAACACAGCAGTCAAGGCCTCAGTTATACGTTTTGCTTTAGGATGACTGTTGTCGTACTTCATCTTCCTCGCTAAGGACTGTTGGAGGGTCAATTGTTTAGTAAAAGTAGTGGTGTTCTTACTTCCTCTCTGGGATGATGAACGACTCCCAGCAGCAGCAACAGCAGCAGCAGCAGCAGTAGGCGTAGCAATGCAGGATCCTCTGGAGGAATCCCGGATAGGAGAGTCAGTCATGCCAGTGACATGGCCTGCAGGACTACTTCCGATCCTGACTAAGGAGGAAATTGACGAGGAGGGAGTTGACGGTGTGGTTTGCAGGCGCTTGGATACAACAGGACAACGGGATTTAGGTGTCCCTGGACTGCTTACGGTCTTAGCCAAAGTTTCTGAACTTGGCAGTAACTTTTTATGAACGCGCTGCAGGTGCCGTATAGGGGAGGATGTTCCTAGGTGGTTAACGTCCCTACCCCTACTTATTTCACCTTTACATATGGTACATATGGCAAGACAGTTGTTGTCCGGATTTTGATAGAAATACTGCCAGACCAAAGAGGTGGAATGTTTGGTCTTCTGCCCAGGCATGACCGTGATGGGTTTTTTCATCCCACGGACAACAACTGTCTCCCCCGGAGCCTGATTTAAACAAACCACATCACCATCAGAATCCTCCTCGCCAACTTCCTCCTCAGCGCCAGCTACACCAGTATCCTCATCCTGTTGTACTTCAACAGTGACATCTTCAATTTGCATATCAGCAAGTGAACTGTGGGTGCTCCTTTCAGCACTTGCAGGGGGCGTGCAAATGGTGGAAAGAGCCACATCTTCCCGTCCAGTGTTGGGAAGGTCAGGCATTGCAACCGCCACCACACTTGGACTCTCCTTGGGGATTTGTGATATCTTCTTAGAACGCACAGTTCTTCGCTGTGCTTTTGCCAGCTTAACTCGTTTGATTTTTAAAGCGGGAGGAGGGCTTCCATCGTCATGTGAAGCTGAACCACTAGTCATGAACATAGGGAGAGACCTTAGCCGTTCCTTGCCATTCCGTGTCGTAAATGGCATATTGGCAAGTTTACGTTTCTCCTCAGATGATTTAAATGTTTTTTTCAAGGTAATTTTCCTGAACTTTGTCATTTGGGATTGTATGTGCCCTCTACTATGACATTGGGCATCGGCCTTGGCAGACGACGTTGATGGCATGTCATCGTCTATGTCATGACTAGTGGCAGCAGCTTCAGCACTAGGAGGAAGTGGTTCTTGATCTTTCCCTATTTTATTTTTATCGGAGAAAGTTTGGTCCTCCATTTATGTTATATTGATATGTACGTACGGCTAAGGCGCACACAAACACCGAAAATTATTTTTATTTTTGTTGGCGACTAGTGCACTTTGTCGGTTACACCACCCTTTAAGAAATGAGCAAGCCGGCTCTTTACTTATGGGACACAGGCGCACGCTTGGCGCTGCTCCTTTGTTGATACACATGCAGCTACAGTGCACACAATTCACAAAGACAGAAAAAAAGAATTTTTTATTTTTTGTGGAGCGCACTTTGAGGGTTACACCACCCTTTAACACAGAGATGCACGCTTGGCGCTGCTGCTTTGAGGATGCACTTACAGTGCACACAATTCACAAACACAGAAAATATTTTTTTATTTTGTTTGGAGTGTACTTTGGGAGTTACACCACCCTTTAACAGACGAGCCAGCCAGCCCTTTACTTATGACACAGGCGCACGCTTGGCGCTACTTTGTTGATGCACGTGCGGCTACTGCGCACACAATTCACAAACACAAAAAATAATTTTTTATTTTGTTTGGAGTGCACTTTGGGGGTTACAGCACCCTTTAACGGTCAAGCCAGCCGGCCCTTCACTTATGACACAGGCGCACGCTTGGCGCTACTTTGTTGATGCATGTGCAGCTACTGCACACACAATTCACAAACACAGAAAATATTTTTTTATTTTGTTTGGAGTGCACTTTGGGGGTTACACCACCCTTTAACGGTCAAGCCAGCCGGCCCTTTACTTATGGGACACAGGCGCACGCTTGGCGCTACTTTGTTGATAACCGTATGGCCACAGTGCACACAATTCACAAACACAGAAAATAACTTTTTATTTTGTTTGGAGTGCACTTTGGGGGTTACAGCACCTTTTAACGGTCAAGCCAGCCGGCCCTTTACTCATGACACAGGCGCACGCTTGGCACTACTTTGTTGATGCACGTGCGGCTACTGCGCACATAATTCACAAACAGAAAAAAATATATATTATTTGGAGTGCACTTTGGGGGTTACAGCACCCTTTAACGGATGAGCCAGCTGACCCTTTACTTATAACACAGGTGCACGCTTGGCGCTACTTTGTTGATGCACGTGCGGCTACTGCACACACAATTCACAAACACAGAGAAAATATTTTTTTTTTTGCATTTGGGGGAGCACCCCTGATGGACAGAGCACCCCCTGGACAACACTACAGCACCCCTTTAGGACTGGGACACTGCACAGGACTTTGGAGTGGCCTGGACAACTGACTGCACAACACAGTCCAGCCAGCCCCCTATGGACTTTGGAGGAGTGGACAGCCCCTATGGACAACAGCAGCACAGCACAACACAGCCAGCCCCTATGGACTTTGGAGGAGTGGACACAGCCCCTATGGACAACAGCAGCACAGCACAACTCAGCCAGCCGCTATGGACTTTGGAGGAGTGGACACAGCACTTATGAACAACAGCAGCACAGCACAGCACAATACTACACTGCACTACACTACACTACACAGCCCAGCCAGCCCTAACTCCCCACCGTTCCTCTTCACTGTCCACAGCCGAGTGAGAAAATGGCGCCGACGTGGGTACCTTATATAGAATCCAAAACCCGCGAGACCCGGAAGGCGGGATGATGATGTTTTGCCTTGATTTCAGATCCGAGTCAGGCGGAAAATGTCAAGCCTGACTCGGATCGGCCTCAGATCGGGGGGGGTTGGGGGGGTTCGGATTTCAGAAATCCGAACCCGCTCACCACTAATATATATATATGTATATATATGTATATATATATATATATATATATATATATGGAAAACAAAAAGGTGAGAACAAGCGCCTATATAGTGTAGTATTATGTGAAGTATGCAGCGCACTCTAATTAGAAAAATGGCATGCGTACCGTAATGACCCAGAACAACATGTATTAGTATATGAGTCTTTTTTTTGGTTTCACCAAGTTAGTCCTCTTATACGCCCAATTGGTGGCTGATTACACACTCCAAATGTAGGATTTAAGGAGAGAGAAAACACTTCTCATGGTGTAGTACGTTTAAAAAAGGTTTTAATCCAAAATACACATAACACACATAAAAATGGAGAATTACATTGATAAAATTTCAAGCAAGCTTATCTGATAGTAGCTGGTCTAGGAGTTTGGGAATACACCCACAGTCCTCAACGCGTTTCGTCCTTGGTGCAAAATCAGCTGGACTTCTTCAGGAGGATTCATATAGTAGCCTTTTATGCTGCCTTATATAGCTTAAAACATAATTGCTTATGTGCAAAACCTGTGTTTTCCGGTGATTGCCGCCATTTTGTTCAGTATCGCGCATGCGCGGGATTGAGTCAATACTCGCGAGTCTCCAGAGGGTATGGGACTTTGTGTGGAGTCGCGGTGCCTTCTTTTGTTTACACACGCATGCGCAGGACTAAATGACACCTCGTGGGTCTCTAAGACACCACGCGTGATCTGCGGCGCCATCTTGTGTTTACCCGCGCATGCGCGGCCCACACGGCGCCGGAGATCTGTAATTTTAATACAATAAACACTCATTTTAACATTAGTTACAGTTAGTGGTGCTGTTAGAACATTCAGCCCTCATATTATTCGTTCATAGGCTGATAGTCTGACACATATTCAGCTAGAATGTTTATCAGGCATTTAATATAATGCTATTCAAAAGGTGTCCCACCTACAGTGGCCATTTTATTGAAGTGCTTCTATAGCTAAAAAGGCAGCCGTCTTTTGGTGCAGTATATAGCATCATTTAAAAGCATATTTAAACATAAAGATAATAATAAATAGATAGTAGCAGCACATATTTTATAAAACACTAGCAGCAAAAAAGAATAAAGTTGATCTAGGCTAAAAAATGAGGATGTATATAACGGAGGATATATAAAAATATATAAATATATAAATACATAAATGTATACAAAACAGATCAGTGCATTGGTATAAAATGCGTATATAACTTCATAATATTAAGGTTAATAAATATAACTAAAATCCACGAGATGAACAGAATGGACAATAAAAAATATATGTATATAATAAAAACAGGATTATAAAAATGGTGCGATCTCATATGTTTCGTTGAGACCAAACGGAGTCATTGTATTCAAAGTGTAGATCCAATACATTTCACGTTGTGACAACTTTTTCTCCCTATCCCCGCCCCTGTCCCCAAGTGAGACACATTCTATGGCTTTATACTTCAAACCGGCGGGGTCCGCATTATGATATTTATAAAAATGTTTAGGGACGGAGTGGTTGTCAACCCTGTTTTTAATTCCTCGTACGTGTTCTTGAATTCTCAATTTAACATTTCTTTTTGTTTTACCCACATATTTCAAGTGACATGGGCATTCAATTACATATATGACCCAATTGCTCATGCAGTTCATCAGGCTCTTTGTTTTAAAAGAAGAAGTGTTATCATGATTGGAGAAGTAGCTGTTATTATTATCCACAAACTTACAGATATTGCAATTATTGCATTTAAAGAAACCTTTCGTTTGCCTAATCCATTGTGGGGGTTTAGTTTCTAACGGTTTTAAATTGCTGGGGG
Source organism: Taudactylus pleione (assembly GCA_031769625.1). NCBI lineage: Eukaryota > Metazoa > Chordata > Amphibia > Anura > Myobatrachidae > Taudactylus > Taudactylus pleione. The sequence goes on along the minus strand of JAUIMM010001982.1, from coordinate 2,028 downwards.
CAAGGCAGTTTTTTAATTATTGGCTTTCCTGAAGGCCAATTGTGGTTTGTCCGGAGTGTTTTACCAAGAATTTGATCAGTCTTTAGTATATTCCAATGTTTATTAAAAATTCTTCGTATCTCTTTTTCTTTACTATTATATTGAGTAACAAATATTGGATTATTTTTATTTGTAGTCCTGGGTCTGTAGACCAAAAGATCTTCACGCTTAATGTTGGTCGCTCTTTCAGTGGCTTGGTTAACGATCTCTTCTGGGTATTCTCTATCCCGAAATCTGTTAGAGTAAATACCCACTTGTTCTTTATAGGTTTCCATGGATGTGCAGTTTCTTCGTAGACGACAGAATTGGGAAAATGGTATGTTTGTCTTCCAACTATTCTTGTGTCCGCTCTTGAAATGTACGTAACTGTTTGTGTCTACTGATTTGATGTAGTTGCGACTCTTGATTCCACAGGTATCACTACTCAAAATTAAATCCAAATATTCAATTTCATGTTCACTGAATTTGTGTGTAAAACATAAATTATATTCATTTAGTTTAAGATACTCCATAAAAGACATAAAATCCGTTTCTGTGCCATCCCTGGCGTACAGAATTAAATGTTTTTTAAACAAATGGTTTCCATAGATGTATTTATGCTCCCAGCTTCCCATATGGAGATTGGCGAAACTGGGAGCAAAAACGGTACCCATTGCTGTACCTTCAATTTGAATATAAAACCCATCTAAAAATTTGAAATAATTATGGCTTAAAATGAATGTCATTAAGAGGCAGATAAAATCTTTATGGTTTTGATTGATTGAAGCATCTTCATCTAAAAATTCACGGCAGCTGGAAATACCCTTAGTATGTGGAATTGACGTGTACAACGATTGCACATCCACCGTTGCCCATTTGAAACCGACTTGCCATTCTACAGTATTCAGTATTTGTAGGATCGACGTGGTGTCTTTTATAAAGGATTCTAAAGTACTCACATATTTATTCAAAAACTTCTCCACATACTCTGAACAGCCCAAGTTCAAGGAATCAATCCCTGAAACTATGGGGCATCCTGGGGGATCTACTAATCTTTTGTGGATCTTGGGCAAGTAGTAAAAAGTAGGGATGACTGGGTTGTTTTTTTATCAGATATTGGTATTCATCCTTAGTAATGATATCAGTGTGGAGTGCTTCTATTAAAATTTTTCGTAGATCCTCTATGAATACCGGAGTGGGATCTTTCTCTAATTTCCTATAGGACATTGGATCTCCCAGAAGTCTGTGGGCTTCTTTGATGTAATCAATCCGATTTAGGATCACAAGGCCGCCCCCTTTATCTGCTTGTTTAAAGATAAGTTGTTCATTCTTATTTAGTTTCTTTAAAGCTTCCTTCTCAAAGTTGGTTAAATTAGAATTCTTTGGAGCTTTACAGTCAATGGAACATAAATCTCTTTTAACTAAGTCATAGAAGGATTCTATTTGTGTGCTCCTTGACTCTAAAGGATAATACTTTGATGGAAGTTTTAATCCTGATTTTGATGCTGCTTCAAAATTGGTTAAGATACCTGTATCTTTTTTCAGGAAATGTCTTTTCAATGTAAGATTCCTGATATATTTATTCAGGTCAATGAACATTTGAAAACCATTTGCTCGTGCTGTGGGGGCAAAAGAAAACCCTTTCTTCAAAAGGGAGACATCTATATTAGACAATTGGTAGTTGGATAAATTAAAAATTCCTTGTTTTTGTATATCTGGTCCCGTTAGTGGTGTTTGAGGTTTCTTCTCCTTTTTAGGTTTCTGTCTTCCTCCTCTGGTTCCTCTCCTTCTCTGTATCCTCTTTTTAGAGGGGCTACCATTTGGGCGTATAAGAGGACTAACTTGGTGAAACCAGAAAAAAGACTCATATACTAATACATGTTGTTCTGGGTCATTACGGTACGCATGCCATTTTTCTAATTAGAGTGCGCTGCATACTTCACATAATACTACAATATTGGGATGTCACTTTTTGCTCCTTATTGTCTGGGGCATCATGTATGTTCTCCA